>JARYGA010011338.1:0-45501 GCA_030545235.1 Helianthus tuberosus | reverse complement strand
TTAATTTATAATATGGTAATGTGCAATTTGGTATATATCCTGGTATTGGGCATTTAAATTTAAAAATACATAATTTAAAGATTATGTATATTTATCTACGTGTTTAATTTCTTAACTAAAACTGAAAGAGTTTCAAGTTATAAAAATATTAAATTTTGATCTACATAGTAGCAATACCAAACGTCTAATTTCATGTGTACATACTATGAACTCAGAATTTAAAATAACATACATTTGAATATTTATCTTCACAGAATATCACATAAATTATAACATTAATTTCCTAACATAATGTTTAAGTTCTAGGTATTAAAAGAACACCTAAATGGCTTAAACAAGTGTCTTTGATACCACCTTCTGTCACAGCCCCCGACCCCACCCTGAGAGCGGGAGCCGCGAACTAGTCAGATAGTATCGGTGTTTATTAACTTGGCAGCGAAAATTTTCATCCGAACCGTAGTTAGGAAATATTTTTATCAGAGTTAAACACCAAAATGTTTAAAATTGATAAATGGGATAAAACCCAAGTTTTCTTTACAATATATTTATAGGTATAAACCCTAAGTATTGAAAATAAAATCTCCTTTTTATTTAGGTAACTTTTATAGCCACTTTTCTAAGCCTTCAGTGCTCTCCAGCTGGCTTCTATTTGGCTTTCATATTTTATTACCTGAAACGCATTTAAAACATTTTGATCAGTGGGAAATACGGGTGAGTGAATCCAAGTTTAATCAAAACAACTTTTATCAGTTACAGCATTGAGAGCGATCTCGCAATTACATTTGTTTATATTTCTACTTTAATTACCACCCACGGTACTGTCAACCCGACTTGTGGTCATGTTACTACTCACAGTGTAGTAACAATTTTGTATACAAAACTCTAACATATCGACGATAATTGTAGAATGCAAATACTCAATCACTGTTAAATATAAATTAAAACATTTGAGCTTTTGTATAAACAGTTTTCAAAAAGGAGGATCACTCACATTGCTACTTTAGATATTTCCTTTGTGTATTCCTGGTTATAATCTATTAATTAAACAATACACACGTGTTAGTATAATAACCCAATTTACATTAGTTATACCCTCCCCAAGACAGAAACTCCAACAACTACGTCGGGCAGAGCCTCGACAGCCGTTACGGAGCACTAGATCAATCGGGCAGTGTATCTAATACGTAACCAGGGGTTAAAATACTTACAACGAGGCAGAGCTTCGCTAATTAGGGGGTATAATGCCCGAGCAGAATTATATTAATTCAGAATTGAGAGAGAGAATCGAGTTATGAGCGAATTGTGAACTGAAGCCGATCTCATCTATTTGTAGGGCTGATCCGCCACTTTCTCGCGCCCCGCGAGAGTTTTAGTGAGGGCTTTCGCGGCCCACGAGGGTTAGGGTGGGCCCTAGCCTCGGTTAGTCACCGGTATAGGCTTGCTGGGTGTCACGCCATGTGGCGGGCTGGGATGCGGCGTGGTGTCAAGGGGTCGCGGCCTGCGACAGACTCTCTTGTTTGTGTCGCCCCCGCGGTAATTTTTGTAAAATAAAGGTATTTCAAGGCCGTTTTTCGTACATGGGGTATATTTTAGGACGTCTAGGGGTGTCATGGGTGTTTTAGGAAGGTTGTTATACTATTTAATAAAATATATAATTCACTCGCGTTAAGCATAGTAACCCAATTCAACTTTATCAATATGTCACGAGACAGAACCCCAACGTACTTAGTCGGGCAGAGCCTTAACATGCGTTGGTGGGTCCTAAATCAATCGGACAGGGTATCGTGTCACGGCCCCCGGCCCGGTTTAACCCGGTTCAGGAGCCGCGGGACAGGAAATTCCGTGGTATTTATTTAAATGAGTTTTACAGCGGAAGATTTCAGCAGGATCTTTTTAAAACTGAAATGCCTGATTATTTTATTTTATACTTTGGGATAAAACCCAGGTAATTTACAATCAGTTGATTTCACTGGAAATCTTTATTTTACAAAACATGTTTCTTTATTTATATTGTGCCACTTCCTTAAGCTTGTAGTGCTTCGCGACACTTTTCCTGGATCACAACAGATCACCTGAAACATGTTTGAAAAATATTTTGTCAGCAGGGAAATATTGGTGAATTCATTCATTTTGCTTAAAACGACGCATTTGTTATAGTCTACAGTATTAAGAGCGATTATAATGTTTCCATATATCAACCAACTACCCACGATATTTGTCACTCGACTCGTTTCTGTGACTATGGTCATATCACCCATTGGCTAACCCGTTGTCCAATGGTGACGATTATTGTAGGTCCCGTTTTTCCGGTGAGGATCGATAACGAAAACCTATCCTTGTTTATCACGAACACGGTAACGGGTGCGGAATCCCCGTGACGGTGCAAACCAAACAAAGTGTATAAAATAACACGGATTAACCAAAGATTCAATATCTAATGATTAAACGGGATGAGTACAACCCAATAACTGATACACACACAGTTTATACAGACTCTCTCAAAGTCTCTCGGCACTCATCTGTTTCACACAGAAACAAATGAGGGTATTTATACTAAACAGACACAGACCTTGACGAAACAGAAAATAACTCGGCGAAACAAACTTGGGCCAAACATTAGGCCTGCATAAGCCCAACAGGCGACGAAACAGGCTAGGCCATGGCAAAGGTCGACGAAACACACTGTGTTTCGTCAATTGTTTACACAAATTCACAAAGTCAACAAATTGACTACATGGCAAAATTAGTGACATCATCATGACATCACTAAGGTGATGTCATGGTGATGTGTTGGCGGGAAAGGCCGCGGCGCTCCGTGCTTCGCGTGTCGAACTCTGGGGCGCACGACGGAGGAATATCGTGACGTCGGGCTTGAGCGGACCTAACCGAGTCGACCTGAACCGAATCGAACCGAGTCGAGTCGCGTCCACATAAAGTGTACCAACAAACTCCCCCTTGGACGCTACTCGTGAGGTTCGTCTTCTGTGATGGTTCGTCTTCTGTGTCTTTCATGTCGGAGGATCTTCAAAGTCTTCACGCGTCGTAAGCAGAAAGTGTATCAACAAACTCCCCATTTAATTTAGGAAGTGTGTTAACAAACTCCCCCTTAGAATGAACTCTCCATTGAGTCATGCTTGTGAATCTTTTGAACTTCAATTCTTTAGATCCTTGTGGTGTTGATGAGAGGTCAGCGGCAACTCGATCATGTTTATCTTTTGAGTGCCTTCACGTCGTGTCTTCATTCCGAAGCTTGTCATCGAACATGTTCTCCTCGCCTTTAGCATCTGCACAGGCAAGAAAGCTAAACGCATAATGAGAACAACCGCTTGGAATATAGTTAACATTTAAACAAAAGACACATATGAGATCAAATCTCAATCAACACCGACCGACAACAGTTTGAAAGGTTAGAAAATGATCAATTTTAATCCTTTAACTTTCAAAATTTGTTAACTTCGACAGTTTATGAAGATGCAATTGTTTTCGGCTTACGATCAGGATTTTGGGTAGGATAGACTCGAGTTCCAACATCGGTCAATCAAAAATAAACTAGAAGCAAAATCTTTTTGGATTTTATAAAGTTTATATTAAAACACACCTAAAATCTTTTTGAAATTTTTCATTTTTCAAATGTAAAGACGGAAAGCAATAAATAAATATATACAAAGATGCATAAACTGAAAGCAGTAAACAAATATTTACAGACATTCTTTTTGCGAGTTTCGAGGGTAAAAGAATCATATCAGTGAACGGTCACGTCAAAACGCTCTTGTTGTTCAATTAGTTAACATTAAGATAAGCATCCTATAACAATTATCGGTATTGTTGTCCACTTAAGCTCAACTTATCAGATGTAATCATGATTAGGGGATACATTAAGGTATGATTTATACTTACCGACCGGTGTTCATCCACACACGACACATTCCCGTATCAAGGTATGCACGAGAGTTCATCTTACCGGTGAGTATACCGATTATCATCTGTTTGACCGTATAAAAGATGTGAGAAACTCACTTATTTGATTTGAAAACAAGCCCTATGTGATAAAATCACTTATTGATGAGGAACTTGATTTTCGATGCATGAGGGCACAGGAGCAAGTCCGTGAACAGGTCAGTACTTTCGTACAACAGAGAGACGAACTTGACTCCCGGATAAATGTGATATTTTATCACTTATTTGTTTGGACATGTGATTGTTGATCACTTATTGAGGTCGAATGCAATATGTACACGTATGTATGGTATCATGGAAGATCTAGACTTGCGTCCCCGTTATTTTTCGGTAAAAGATACAACCATGATACCCAGATGATAAGCAGCATAAAGACCGAATATCTCAGAACCTCGGCAATCTCTCAAACGAAATTTCGGTACTAAGACCATATGCCAATGTGCGGTTCCCACCTGGTCTTCAGTCGATTTAAGATTTATATCACCCTGCACACTTTAAAATGATTGTGAGCCTACCGATACATCTTATATAGAGCTGCTTATCGTTTTTCATTTTAGGTTTAAAGAGGTTTCAACAGACCACTGATGTACTATCATTTTCTCTTTTTCTCGCCAGGAAACTCATTTTTGATTTTCTATTGTTTTTGTGTTTTTAAATTTTTTCGATGTTTTTGGATTTTTCAAATTTGGATTTACTCCCCCTAAAATCAACAAAGTAAGATAAAATTTAAAAGACACAAATATATTTACAAAAACGATTTCCCAATGTCGGTTAACTCATGTTTTAACTCAATGCCGTTTACCAAAATTAATTTTAGTCAGAAATGATTTTATCGAATTTTGGAAAAATCAGTTGGCATGTCGGTAATCGGTGTGGACCATGACAACATTGATGAGTTTCATAGTGAAACAATCACGTGTGAGGTGATATTTGAGTTCAACGTGTCAGGCCAAAGAGTGCTACGAGAGGATAACAATTTATAAAGCAGCTTAAATATCGACAAGTATAGGAGAGATTAGAAATTTAAAACCGTATTCTGCAACTGCTTCGTGCATTGCCAGGAATTTGAGTGCTCTCCCAAACTGGATATCCACCCGGTGTGGATTTCAAGGTCGATTCTTTGTAGCTACTTAGAAATCTCTTCACAGCAACAAGATCAGAAACCTTTGGGTCCGGCTGGTCTTCCACATTGCACCAGCGAAGGTCTTTGTCTTTCTCCTTGAGAAGTAGTGTGCGGTTGTTCAAACCATGCCAAGGCATCCGCACACCCGGTTGGTTTGTTCAACAAACACATTTTCTTCAATTACACCGCGAAGAAATGTACACTGCACGTTCATCTTGTTGATTTTGAACTTCAGACGTGCTGCAGGTGCGTACATTTTGATTGAATCTATCCTGGGGACCCGATCAAAGCCTTTAACAATCACACTTTGAAATGATTTGCATTTTGTCGAAGTTATCAATTTCTTTCAACAGACAACTCTGTTTCCCCTTTCTTTTTCTCTCCATCAAAGGCAACAATTTCTTCTGTCGCCTATCTTGTGCAAGGATATTCCACTATCAATTATCCTATGACTATCGATAGTTCCTCCTGGAACTTCCTGCACACTCACTCAGAGATTAGTTGGAGAGGGGGACCCAAGCCTTCATAGACTTAGGTTGCCCCTGAGAATCAAGAAATGTAATTTCAATTTCCTGATGATTTTCAAACACATCACCTCCCCCTGAATTTTCACCCGATTTAGGTTTCCAAGTTTGTTTCCGTTTACCAGATTGTGTATTATGTACAATTTCTGGTTTTAATGGTTGTGACAAACTAGGTTTCCTTTTAACCGTTTTGACTTCAGATTTTAAAGCTTTTTCAACAGCTTTGATGTTATGACGTCGTTGTTTCGTTTCTTGTTCCTTAACAGTTCTTTTATCATGTTTTGGAGAAACAGGACGACGTTGTGAGTGACCTTGTTCAGAAGGGGTTCTTTCAACAAAATTTGGTTTGGGCGTGTTTGTGCAGTCTTTAATGATGTGCCCAAACTTCCCACATTTAAAACACGTTTTCCTTTCAACAAACTTAGGAGAATCTGATCGACGACCTGACGTAGAAGTTGTAGACCCAGAGGTACTAGCTTCACAGCCGTTTGTGTGTTGGGTGTAATTGTTATCACTATTACGTTTCAAAATGTTGACTTTTTGTACAAAATCGGTATTTGATTTATTTTCAAAAGTCTCCACTTTATCAGTACCTTTGGAGGCCACAAACTTAACGTCTTTTGTTTTCTTCTTGTAACGAGCTCCTTTTGAATCAACCTTAGCCTTTGGCTTTGGAGCTCGTTGTTGTTGTTTACCCTTAAAAGCAATTGGTTGTTGCTTTGTCGGTGATTTCTGTTTTCCAAATTGTTTTCTGATTTCTGATTTTGGAACAGGATCACATTGTGTTACCACAACTCTGGGAATGCTCTTTCCCAAAAATTTATTCGTGTTGTCTTCAAACACTTTATCAATCAAAGATGGATTGACATTTTTAATTGGAAAATCATTGTCCGAATAAATTTTAGCATCACCGACCAAAGTATACAACACGTTATTGCTCTTAACAGCAAACACACATTCTTTGTCATCCTTGACATTCTTGACAGGATCTATCACTTGCTTGGCAACAGGTTGCACGGCAGGAGTAGGAGGATCACAAAGAATATGATTCTCAATTGGAATTTCTACTCCTTTCGTCTCATCAAGTGATTCATCCTGGTCATTCACATCTAATTCATCATCTGAAGAATCACAGTCCTCAATGGTTGGAGGACTTTGATTTGAGGCACATGATGACTTTTCTTTGTTATCAGATGAGCCCTCTGATGAATTGTCCGGTTTGAACCCTAGGCCAGTAGTAATTTCCTCATAATCAAGAGGCACACTGGGTTCATACCGGGGCATATCCTCTTCATCGGGCATTTTGGTATAGTTGTGTCTCAAAGGAGGCGGACACGACTTATACCCAACGCCTTTCACATTTCCTTTCAGTTTTTGAACGTCTATGATGTGATCGAGCACAAATCGGGAGTTAGAATAACTCTCCAATTTTTGCTTGATAGCATCATGCTCGCATCTGGCAATGGCTAGTTCCCTTTTGGTTTCCTCAACAATGTTAATGTATTCGTTAATACTAATTTGTTTATGATAAACAACTTTGTTAACTTCGGAAACGCTTTTCTTTAAGGTTTCAATTACAGATTTAAATTCCTTTTCGTTTCGAACTAAAGCCATGTTTGCCTCTTTGCACTTTGACAGTTCAATAACCAAACTCTGATTGTGACTATGAACCGTTTCAGATTCACGTTTCAATTCAGCACATTCATGTTTTAATTCTTCAAAAGCATGTTTAGCATTAGCACATTCATGTTTCAAATCAGCACAATAACTACATATGCTAGGAGTTTCGAATTTTACCTGACTCGAAGAGGCTGTGACATTAGCCATGAAGGCGGTCTCAGAAGAGAAAGATCCATCTTCAGTGAGAATCTTCTCCATTTCTTTTGAAGCAGCAACTTTCTTGATCAAGTCAGATTTCTCCTTAGCATCATTCGACAAACTATCACCTTCAGAATCAGTTCTTTCATTCAAATTCGATTCTTCATCCGAACTGCCACTGTATCCCGAACTATCATCTTTTCCTGAAGATTCACCATCATTGACATTCTTGACAATTTCAGCATGAAACGCACTTCCTGTTTGATCACCGTTTCCCAACTGTATGGGCGGACCACAATCGACACTTGGATCAAATTGAGGTTGTGTTGTGGAAACTTGGGCTTGTGGTGTGGGTATTGATTGTGAAAGATAAGCACTTTGATCCCACTGTGGTTGGGCTTGATTGAGCTGTGGAAACGGAGAAGAGCTTGTATTGGATAAAAACGCCGTTTGAAGATTCGGTTGCTGAACGGAACTAGAACTAGCTGAAGGACCAAAACCAGGCAAATACATTTCTGTGTTTTGAGTGGGTGCAATCCTTTTAGCTTTCCGAATTTCCTCTTCGTTTTTGTGCTCCAACTTCTGAATGAATTCATGGATATTAACATTGACAGCATCTAAAACGCCCGTATGCTTTAAAAGCTCAATGAATGGGCTCCACTTTGGAGGTAGGGCATCAGCAAACCGTGCTACCATTTCCTGTTGAGATGCAAGAACACCAAAATAATACATTTCACACATCAAATGATAATAACGAGTAGTTATATCATTTAGGGTTTCATTCTCTAAGAAATGAAATGATTCGAATTTCTTCTTCAACAGATCATGACGTGTCTTTCTAGCAGCTGCATATCCTTCTCCTCTCGCTACGGAAAGATTCTGTATGTTTTGATTTTGATTCGACAACAAAGCCCATTGACTTGCACTTATGGATGGTTGAGGAAACATACTTCTTGCCCACGCGGCTGCGGAAGTTTGATCTTCACCTGGTCTCGGTTCCATACTCCAATCCCACGGACTTGTGCAACTCATGATTGGTGTATAGAAGTGAACAATCTAGTCACACACTCGGATCGACAAAACTGTTAACTTAGTTTTGCAAAGCGTGATTCAAATCAACTCCGCAAATACCCGACCCCCACTTTGCAAATCAACTACAATTGAGATTGACTAAACAAACTACAATTGAACTTATAAGACCCGGCCCATGTGAACTTTAATATCTAAATTCACGGATGTGAAATTTAAACTAATTGAGATTGACTAAACAAACTCAAACAAACTTTTAATACACCTGACATCAACAAAACCATGAATTCAAAAGTAAGTGTTGACTTTCAACTCTATTCACCACCTAACGAGGTATACTAATGTTTTTTTTTTTTTTTTTTTAAATTCAAATATTAGTACTCATTTCTTGACTTTTCTGTTTCCATTTCCAAGGCTTGTAACATGGAGTGTTTCCTCATTCCACACATAATCATGTTTATCTAGTGATGTGTGTGATGAAATCACAATTGATTTTTTTGATTTTTTTTTTAAAAATCGAAATCTTTAATTAAACAAACTGTTCGACGAAACTATTATGTTTTAAAATTGACGAAACTGGTGATTTTTTTTTTTGAGCGACGAAACTAAGTTCCTTTTGACCTCTATGTGTGAAACTATGGGTTTAGTCTCCTGTCAGTTTCACCGAAAGAAGCATATGGACAAGACAGAAAGTTGGTAAACTTTTTCAAATGGTAAATCTTATCCCTTACCTTTTTCCTTTTCTCTAACACAGTGTACACCAATTTCAACTCATGGCCATGCTTATCTTACCAATAAAGCATGGTGATACAATATTTTAATCAAATAATCGGTAGGTTTTTTTTTTTTTTTTTTTTTTTTTAATTTTAAAATCCACCAACAACTTATATCTTCACTTCATAAGATCAAAAAGTGGAAATATGAAGAACATAAATGAACTCTATGAAGATTTGATGAAGTTTCCGGCAAAAATATGATGATTCCGGTCACCGAACAATTTTCCGAAACACGATTTTGCTTAAAACTTTCAACAAAAACCAAATGGTAACATGTAAACACTTAAACAAACAAGGTTTTTGAACAAACTTTTAGCAAAAACAACAAGATAAACACTGATTTTAGTGACGTTTTCAAGAAAATATATAAACTTTTCAAGAACCAAATCTGAAAAATCACAATAACACACTTGTTTCAAACACGAACAATGTTTGGTTTTAAACAAGGATTAGAGCCAAAGCTCTGATACCACTTGTAGGTCCCGTTTTTCCGGTGAGGATCGATAACGAAAACCTATCCTTGATTATCACGAACACGGTAACGGGTGCGGAATCCCCGTGACGGTGCAAACCAAACAAAGTGTATAAAATAACACGGATTAACCAAAGATTCAATATCTAATGATTAAACGGGATGAGTACAACCCAATAACTGATACACACACAGTTTATACAGACTCTCTCAAAGTCTCTCGGCACTCATCTGTTTCACACAGAAACAAATGAGGGTATTTATACTAAACAGACACAGACCTTGACGAAACAGAAAATAACTCGGCGAAACAAACTTGGGCCAAACATTAGGCCTGCATAAGCCCAACAGGCGACGAAACAGGCTAGGCCATGGCAAAGGTCGACGAAACACACTGTGTTTCGTCAATTGTTTACACAAATTCACAAAGTCAACAAATTGACTACATGACAAACTAGTGACATCATCATGACATCACTAAGGTGATGTCATGGTGATGTGTTGGCGGAAAAGGCCGCGGCGCTCCGTGCTTCGCGTGTCGAACTCTGGGGCGCACGACGGAGGAACATCGTGACGTCGGGCTTGAGCCGGACCTAACCGAGTCGACCTGAACCGAATCGAACCGAGTCGAGTCGCGTCCACATAAATTGTACCAACAATTATCAAGTAATGTATACAAAACCGCACATACCGGCTGTAATTTGGTGAATACAAAGACTTAGTCCCTGTAATTATAACTTTTGAAAATATTTAAGAATTTATAAAGCACTTTTGATAAAAAGAGAATGACTTACATTGCAGATTAAATATGGGCAGAGTCTAGTCTACTGATTAGCCTTTTAACCAAAATTTAAACAACACGAACTAGGTTAGTAACTAATACAGCATTTACGATAACTCACGAGATTAAACCCTCACAATGAATGACAAAGTGCGATACTTAAACATCCATCGAATTTACGACGAATGACAAAGCATAACCCTAATGTGGGCAGCACTTAAACATCCATTGGATAGTTTTAATCGATCGAACATTGAATCGTAGCAGTGATCGAGTTAATACCCAGTATCGTAGTAGCACCTCACTATTTTGAAAGTAATTTCGACTTCAGAGTATTAGAAATTCGTTTTTGTGTTTGGATTTCGACACCAGTAGAGACAGTGCATGCAACAAGCTATTTATAGCTGAAATTTGACATTGTCGCGGCCCGCGTAAACCATCCATCATATCTTACGCGGCACGCGTGGCCACCTAGTCTACGAATAGGCTTGATCGGTCAAGAGTAGGGTCGACAGGTGGTTGATACGTGGATCCGGATGTAACAACCCGCACTTTTGTGCGTTGTTACTACTCGTTATACTCGTTACGCCTAGCACCAGAGATTCGGATCATAATGTAACTATATCGTATATATCGCTATTCGAAGGATAATCGCATATATTCAAGCTACACTGTCATTATACTACACTATTATCATACTAACACTCACGGTGGCACTGAGTGAGGACCTATTCTACCCTCCTCAGTGGCCGTGATGTGTCGAACGTAAACAAATAACGCTAACAAGGACTCTCGGGTGAGTGCTGTAGCTCCAGTCGTCATGACGATGATGACAATATGAGTAAACGGTACCCCGTCAGTCTTTGTGGCACTACACGAAATAACGTTCACGATGACATCAAGAAAGGACCTATACTACCCTCATTGATGGCCGTGCAACGTCGATAACAATCGCATACTCGAATCGGAAACCGACTGTAAAGTATCAAAACTTTGGATTATGGATACGTAAATACGACCCCTAGTGATATATATATATATAATAATATAAAAATAACAATATATTGATAATATAAACTAATTATGACGTACACGCTTCGAAAACTATCAAAACGATCAAAATCGGGAAATTCCAAGCGTCAGGACGTCTATCCGGACGGATGGACCATCCGGACGGATGGACATGCGCACGGATGGCCATCCGCACGCATGGGCCATCCGCACGGATGGGCCATCCGCACGGATGGGCTATCCGGGCCTGATCCCTCTCCTTCTCCTCTTTCGCCTATAAATAGCCTGCCACACCACTATTCAAGTGATGTGACAGCTCCTGTTCAACCACACGCGCACCAAGACCCTTTTCTCTCGATTTCCTCGCGATTCCGGTAAGATTTCAACCTAAAACTTGTACTTCTACAATCTATACTCGATTCTACATCATTCTATCTTTCAAAACTCTAAATCTAACCGTGAAATCTACGGATTTGAGGCGTTTTGAGGTGATGTCACCAAGAGTTCTTATGAACTCCAAGTTGGGGTCTCATTTCACTATAAACGACTCAGATCCAGGTGATTCCACATGTTTTAATGACAAATCTTACCTAAATCTGTGCGATTTCGAGTTAACCATGAAGAACCACCATGAACGGCCAGATCTGATGGAACGGGGTGATTCCCGGCCGTTAGAATGAGTTGGAATTGACGGAACTTCAAGTGTTAGTACGAAATTACACTACCCTAAGTGAAAACGAACGTTTTCTTTCCGTTAGACACTCGAAAACAGTGCGAAACAGACATGACAACCCGCACGGACAACAGGTCAGTCCGCACGGATGACACAAGTCCGCACGGATGGGATGTCAACCGCACGCACCAGCAGCCCGCACGGATCATGTCAGTCCGCACGGATCATGCCAGTCCGCACGGATCATGTCATCCGCACGGATCATGTCATCCGCACGGACCACTCACCCGTACGCACATGTCACCCGCACGGATGACATGTCACCCGCACGCACATGTCATCCGCACGGATGATATGTCACCCGCGCGCACACCAATCCGCACGCACAACACCAATCCGCACGCAAAAGCAAGTTTGTCCGCACGCACCGCTGTCCGCACGGATCACTGTTATCCGCACGGATAACATGCCATCCGGACGGATGACTTGCCATCCGCACGGATGAGGCCCAATTCAACCAAACGTGTAACTTTTCAAGGCTAATCTTGCTTAACCATGCTTCGTTTACTCTATTTCTTCAAGGATCAGTACAGACAACTCGTAACCGACTCAATCAAGTTGTAATCTCGCTAAATACGCACTGTGAGTATACTTGACCCCCTTTTTTAATCGAATTTTGGGTGTAACATACGTTTCTAACAAAACGAACTTATCAATCGAAATATTCAATCAATCGAGCTATCACTTGCGAATAACTGTTATGCATAGATATACGTGATGCTAGTTGCATATGTGCTAGGGCTTATACTCGCGACGTCCCACCAAGACTAGTATAGTACTATTGCGCCCGACGGGGTCTAGTTATGCCATCGTACATTCGAGCATCGAGGACTTAGTTGGTAGTATCAGTTTTGTGAGTATATATGTCGTGTATTACGTTTATGCATGTGGGAATTCGCAGCACTTTTAATCTATTATGCTATACTTATCAAACCTGTATACTCGCCAATACTTTTGTATTGACAGACATTTTAACGTATGTTGCAGGTTAGATCGCAGACTATACCAAATCAAGCTAGGGAGTCTAGAAACTCAACTAAATCTAGGTTGTCGGATTTGCATTGTTCGAGAGAGCAAGAAATCTGTGATAACTTATGTGATTGTATTATTTGTTAGTATGGGATAACGAATGTATTAAATATTATCGCAATATAGTTGTTATGGATTCTCTTGAGCAATCTGATTCGCCTAGTGCCGCGCCCCGATGATTCCGCCATCGGTTGGGGTGTGACAGATTGGTATCAGAGCCATAACTATAGGGAATTAGGTCAGACTCGACCTAGTCCGGGTCGACGTCTTAGAAACTGATCTAGTCTATAGTCTAAGTACCAACAGGCCGACTCGTACGAACCCAGTGGGGTTTGTATTGGGCTTACTTGATACTCTCGATCGAAATTGCTAAAAGCTACAACTTTGTGTGAACGCCGCATACTACAACTTCACACGAAGAAGCCTTTCCTAAGGCTAAAATGCTACTTAGCCTTTCCTAAGGCCGACACAATACACACGTTTTCGAAAATACTCGCATGACGAAACCGAGCGATCCAGTCGAGATCAGGTGTGAAAACCAAGAACTCTCGGTAGGATTGCTCACTCAACGCATTTTTCTAGCACGAGAACCTTTCATCGAGTTAGGAGTGACATCCACATCTCGACAAAAGTCTCCATTTCTAAATCTAGTGGAACTCACGAATTTATTCGAGGAGCATAACCACAATTAGGAACGAAACTGTTAAGCCAGGGGTGAAACCCGTACCTTAATAAGTCGTTCCACTCTCTATAAAATGGTTTTCAAAAGCTCTCACCAAGGACTCGACTATTGTAACAACTCGAGCCACGCGATGACTAGGAAGGCGAATGCCATGAGCTGCATCCCAGTGGAAGCATGGAGTCTTCTAGGTCAACGCGCGCGCCCGAACTTGTAGATATAGTTGGGTTACCTTGGGTAGTCAACGCCTAAACACCCAAGGCACTCTATTATACGACCCGCCAATTTTGCAATGATTGGAACTTATTTACGTTTTGAAACTTTACGCTTTATCGATTTCTCGATGTAACGATTTTCACTCCCTACTTTATAAACGCACAATTCGCACAGCCATCGCAATCTAAAACGAAATCCGAATGTTCGCAACAAAACTAGTGCATAATCTATCGCATTCGCTCTCGTTTTCTCACTTCAACGCGACCTCGCTCATTCTGAATCGACCTGTATGTGTATGATTACAAATTACATCTATATAAATATATATATATATATACGTATAAACAAACAAGTCATTGTGTGAGAACTTAGGAAATTCGTGTCTCCTATGTGGCTCCTATGTGATTCGTATTACTACTATACTATCGCACCAAGTTTTGAACGTGCTCAATCGCAACGCAAAACTCGAAAATCATTATGATCGAATCTCACTCCAAGTCTCCTTCTGTCTAGATGCCTTCCAACCACTCTACTTCGAGAATGATAGCAAAGAGACGAGCCAAACGAAGGAGCGAAAAGAGGATTGCTTCACTTGTGACCAGGGAAGTGGTCAAAGTCATTCCTCAGATTGCCACACGAGTTCACTCTCTCAACCATTCTCGAACTTCGGAAGACGTTAAGACAGGAGAGTCGCAATCTACTTTTCTCTACAAGCACTTCAAAGCCTGTGACCCAATGGAATTCACGGGCGAAGAAGGTGCGACTCAACTACTCCAGTGGTTCGATTCTATCGAAGTTACCCTTCGTCAAAGCGGGTGTCCCGATAGTCTCCGTACTACTTGCGCCACCGGAGTATTTCAATCACGAGCACTCGACTGGTGGACCACCGAACGAAACAAACGTGGGATCTCCGCATCTTACGCTCTCTCTTGGGATGAGCTGAAAGAGCTCATGAAGAAAGAGTACTGCCCTCCTTACGAGATCCAGAAGCTGGAAAACGAATTTTGGGAAATCAAGCAAACCGAAGGTGACAATGCTGGCTACACCGCAAGGTTCAAACAGCTTAGCATAATCTGCCCAAGTCAAGTCAACACTCCAGGGAAGGCCATCGCGAAGTACATTCGTGGCTTGCCTGAGTGTGTGGGTGATTTTGTCGAAGCTGCAAGGCCTACTACCATCGAAGGAACCTACCGCTTAGCCGCAGAAATCAACAACAAACGATTCGTGGAAGGATTATTCTCAAAGAATCCTGTCAAGAAAGCTCATCAAGCAATCGCCAGTAATCCTTCAGGCGAATATGTTGACGAATCTTCTGATGGATCTACTGACGAATCTAGTGACAAATCTGCTGGCGGTTCTTCTAAGGAATCAGCTAACGATTCTTCTGACGAATCTGCTAACGATTCCTCGAACGGATCTGCTGCCGATTCTTCTGACAAAACTACCAACGAATCTTCCGACAAATCAGCCAAAGACTCCGCAAGCGAGACTTCAGACGAATCCTCCAACGACGACACTTCTTCGCAAGACACCGACAACCCCAGCCGCAAGCGAAAGACTTCAAGCCCGAACCCATCAACAACCGAACTGCTGCAACCGGAAACTCTTCGAACAGTTCCAATGTTTCCAAAACGAGCCTACACTGGATTTCATCCTCAGTGTTACTCGTGTACCTATCATCGCCCAGTTGGGGCTGACTGTCGCTATTGCAATAACTGCAACCGTTACGGTCACTTCACCCACAACTGTCGCATCGAACCGTGAACTTGATTACGACAACAACAGCTCCAGCAAAGTCTTCAGCATCCGACATCTAGCAACTGTAGGATAAAGTTGTAATGATACGATTTTCGACGTTAACCTCTATGTTTTGAACCTACTCTCTTACTCGATATTGTCTCTATGCGTAACGTTAACTCTCGTCTCCATTTTCTCTCTCACTCTTTAATCGCCGCACTTAGACTAGATTCACGCACATACTATATACTATACCACGGGATAATGTGTTTTACCCTCACTACACTTCTAGAACGAGGTACGATAAACGTGCAAGGAACAATTAATCACGGGATTATTTGGCTCAGTGCACGGTGATCATAGTGAATTCTAAAAGTGCCATAGCGTTTGACAAAAGGTGACACCAAAACACGGAATGAAAGTAGTAGGGGTCGGGCGAGGAATGCCTTACCATACTACCGAAGTTCCGTGAAGAAAGTGCCACGTGGAGTTGAACGTTATTAGACCTATTATACTGTTGTAATTATTTTCAACACACTACACTCAATCGCAAGGCGTAACAAACCGTATCCTCGCAAGACTTGTCGTAAGTCTGCAAACGCAATGCAATCGCCTCATCGATGGACTCTGGGGAGTCTACCTCGCAGGAACAATTGCATCGACGCAAGACTGGTCGTAAGTCTGTTGCAACGAATCTCAATCAAGCAAATAAACGCTCACGATATTGTTGAGTGAGGACCTATTCTACCCTCCTCGATAGCCGTGATGCGTCACAACGAAACGTTAAGCTTACTCGAAACAAGAATCGAACTCGACTAATCGAAATCGCTTACCTTGTGTATCTCGCAACCTCTATCGCTTATCACATGAGCCTATATCATTCGCTGTGTATCAATCTATCGCTATCGCCTACCGTTATCCGTAATATTGGTGCTAAGTTAGAACGCATGACCTCGCCTCACGAGAGGAAGCTCCTATGGTTAAGACAGGGTGCTTTAACCATATCAGCGACCTTTCGTGGAAAAAGGCCATGTGGGGTCTAATGCTAGTCCGACTCTGTGGTATTAATCAATCGAACCGAATCGCGTAACTCGAATCGAATGCCTTCATCGCTTGCACGCAACAACTGCCGCTTATCGTAATCCGATTATCATCACCATCGTTACTAGTGTTATGTTTGTATCATTCGTTTAATCACCTAATCGCTTATCGCTTATCATCTATAGTCCACCGCTTATTCGCGTACCGCTTATCTTTCGCTTGATGTTCATTGTCGTCTGTATGGTATTAAGTACACATGACACCGCTTCACGAGGCAAGGCTAACCTGGCTAAGCATGGTGTTTCGCCATGTTAGCAACCCCCGTGGAAACGTGCCATGTGGTGTAATGTGGAATCTAATCGAAAACGCGCTATTCGCTTCTCGCTTATCAACTTGCCGGATTAATCTATTCGATCCTATCCTATGCTCGGTCTGACTTTCTACCTATTGGGCCGGGTAAACGCAATTCTACCCGAGTCATATCGGCACACCTGACACTGCCTCACGAAACGGAGGTAATATGGGCAAAACATGGTGGATACGCCGCTGGTGATTCCTATATATAAGTGTTTTAAACATATTAACGAACTCCCGTGGGAAGGTGCCAAGTGGGGCTTGATGCCAAATTATTCTTTTCAAAGGGTTAAAACTGATTTTTATAAAACTTTTATTAAAACCATGGAACAAGTGAAATTCCTCACGATGTGGAGTTAACATCGACCCAGCTTAACTCCATATTCAAAGGGAGCTTCATGAGTTCAATTTTTCCTTAAAAACCTTTTTCAAAGACCAAAAACAAGATTTTCTTGAGATATGGGTTCAACATCGAGTTCAACTAGAACCCATATCATAGGAGAATTTACGTAACCCTTGTTTCATTTTCAAATTCCTTAAAATGTTAAAAACTTAAACTTCCTTGCAACATCGGTTAGCATCGCTTCTGTTGACCGCGCGTTAAAAGGAAAATTTTCAAAAGATTATCATCCTAAATCCTTTTTAATATCTAAAACGAACGCTTCTTGTAACGTTGGTTAACGATCGACTCAGTTAACTCTACGTCATGAGAAACCTTTCAAATTGCAATCGCATCGAACTAACGAATTCTACACAAGACAAGGTACTTCGGGATGCCAACTCGTGGAACAAATACTTTCGTCTTTGCATCGTCTTCTCGCTATCGTAGTCAATCCCACTTATTCGAAACGTTCACGCTGTCAGCTTACGGTCAAACCACTCGCAGTATCGCTACTTATGCAAGATCAACTCTTAGAAGTCTACCTATTGGATTAATTTCGGGACGAAATTTCCTAAAGTAGGGGAGACTGTAACAACCCGCACTTTTGTGCGTTGTTACTACTCGTTATACTCGTTACGCCTAGCACCAGAGATTCGGATCATAATGTAACTATATCGTATATATCGCTATTCGAAGGATAATCGCATATATTCAAGCTACACTGTCATTATACTACACTATTATCATACTAACACTCACGGTGGCACTGAGTGAGGACCTATTCTACCCTCCTCAGTGGCCGTGATGTGTCGAACGTAAACAAATAACGCTAACAAGGACTCTCGGGTGAGTGCTGTAGCTCCAGTCGTCATGACGATGATGACAATACGAGTAAACGGTACCCCGTCAGTCTTTGTGGCACTACACGAAATAACGTTCACGATGACATCAAGAAAGGACCTATACTACCCTCATTGATGGCCGTGCAACGTCGATAACAATCGCATACTCGAATCGGAAACCGACTGTAAAGTATCGAAACTTTGGATTATGGATACGTAAATACGACCCCTAGTGATATATATATATAATAATATAAAAATAACAATATATTGATAATATAAACTAATTATGGACGTACACGCTTCGAAAACTATCAAAACGATCAAAATCGGGAAATTCCAAGCGTCAGGACGTCTATCCGGACGGATGGACCATCCGGACGGATGGACATGCGCACGGATGGCCATCCGCACGCATGGGCCATCCGCACGGATGGGCCATCCGCACGGATGGGCTATCCGGGCCTGATCCCTCTCCTTCTCCTCTTTCGCCTATAAATAGCCTGCCACACCACTATTCAAGTGATGTGACAGCTCCTGTTCAACCACACGCGCACCAAGACCCTTTTCTCTCGATTTCCTCGCGATTCCGGTAAGATTTCAACCTAAAACTTGTACTTCTACAATCTATACTCGATTCTACATCATTCTATCTTTCAAAACTCTAAATCTAACCGTGAAATCTACGGATTTGAGGCGTTTTGAGGTGATGTCACCAAGAGTTCTTATGAACTCCAAGTTGGGGTCTCATTTCACTATAAACGACTCAGATCCAGGTGATTCCACATGTTTTAATGACAAATCTTACCTAAATCTGTGCGATTTCGAGTTAACCATGAAGAACCACCATGAACGGCCAGATCTGATGGAACGGGGTGATTCCCGGCCGTTAGAATGAGTCGGAATTGACGGAACTTCAAGTGTTAGTACGAAATTACACTACCCTAAGTGAAAACGAACGTTTTCTTTCCGTTAGACACTCGAAAACAGTGCGAAACAGACATGACAACCCGCACGGACAACAGGTCAGTCCGCACGGATGACACAAGTCCGCACGGATGGGATGTCAACCGCACGCACCAGCAGCCCGCACGGATCATGTCAGTCCGCACGGATCATGCCAGTCCGCACGGATCATGTCATCCGCACGGATCATGTCATCCGCACGGACCACTCACCCGTACGCACATGTCACCCGCACGGATGACATGTCACCCGCACGCACATGTCATCCGCACGGATGATATGTCACCCGCGCGCACACCAATCCGCACGCACAACACCAATCCGCACGCACAAGCAAGTTTGTCCGCACGCACCGCTGTCCGCACGGATCACTGTTATCCGCACGGATAACATGCCATCCGGACGGATGACTTGCCATCCGCACGGATGAGGCCCAATTCAACCAAACGTGTAACTTTTCAAGGCTAATCTTGCTTAACCATGCTTCGTTTACTCTATTTCTTCAAGGATCAGTACAGACAACTCGTAACCGACTCAATCAAGTTGTAATCTCGCTAAATACGCACTGTGAGTATACTTGACCCCCTTTTTTAATCGAATTTTGGGTGTAACATACGTTTCTAACAAAACGAACTTATCAATCGAAATATTCAATCAATCGAGCTATCACTTGCGAATAACTGTTATGCATAGATATACGTGATGCTAGTTGCATATGTGCTAGGGCTTATACTCGCGACGTCCCACCAAGACTAGTATAGTACTATTGCGCCCGACGGGGTCTAGTTATGCCATCGTACATTCGAGCATCGAGGACTTAGTTGGTAGTATCAGTTTTGTGAGTATATATGTCGTGTATTACGTTTATGCATGTGGGAATTCGCAGCACTTTTAATCTATTATGCTATACTTATCAAACCTGTATACTCGCCAATACTTTTGTATTGACAGACATTTTAACGTATGTTGCAGGTTAGATCGCAGACTATACCAAATCAAGCTAGGGAGTCTAGAAACTCAACTAAATCTAGGTTGTCGGATTTGCATTGTTCGAGAGAGCAAGAAATCTGTGATAACTTATGTGATTGTATTATTTGTTAGTATGGGATAACGAATGTATTAAATATTATCGCAATATAGTTGTTATGGATTCTCTTGAGCAATCTGATTCGCCTAGTGCCGCGCCCCGATGATTCCGCCATCGGTTGGGGTGTGACACCGGATACTTATCCGGTCAAACCAAGAGTTGACGCGACCCGCGTAAGACAAGGCCTGTCTCTTACGCGGCCCGCCTGGGAACCAGAATTCTATTTTTCTTGATTTTAAGTATGGTTTAGGGTTTCCGGGGTTCGGGTTTGTACTTACGGGTTGAAATTGGAATATTTTTTTTGATGGTCCTTACATATCGACTCAGTGATCAGGGGTTACAATACTTAAAACGGGGCAGGGCTTTGTACGATTTACGGGTGAATAACTAAAGAAAATGGAGTAATCTATATCACAGAGAGAGCGAGAGAAAGTTGTGAAGAAGATGGTAGGTTGGATATCACCACCTATTTATACCAAACTGAAACTTCGGGATCAAGGTTCTACGTAAACTTACATTAAATATGACATGTCATACGTCTATTTGCATTAGAATGTTGATTATTTTATTTTTTTATTATTTTTATTTAATATATATTATAATTAATTCAGTTGCTTCACTCATTTGGCGCTTATAACTTCTAAAATATGACGTTTTATAAAATGATGAATATGCCATTAGAACGAGAATAGTTTTATCTACATTTTGGCCTAAGTTTCATTAAAAGCGGAGTAAGGTTAATTATAACATATTTTTATTATTATAATTATTAAACGGTTCCTACGTTCGCCAAAATACCTCATATTTCTAACGGTCAACTTACCCATGATCTATCCGTTTAATAACATAAGTTTTTATAAACTTTATTTTAAATTTTATAATTAAAAATTTTGGAAATGTTACAAAACTGCACCAGCAACGTCGTCACAACGTCACATTAGGTTTTCAGACTTCTCTAAAAAACCTTTACTTTATCTATAATGTATAAACCTTCACAAACCATATTAAATATTAAAGAGTTAATTGCCTGGATGGTCCCTGTGGTTTGCCCTTTTTTCACGTTTAGTCCCCACCTTTTCAAAATAGCATGTTTGTTCCCAGTGGTTTGCTCGCTTGTTACTCGTATGGTCCATACACTGATTGGGAGTTAAGTTATTCAGTTAAGTGAATGTAAACTTACATAAATACCCTTACCAATAAAAATTAAACAATAAAAAAGAAATTTAATTAAACTCATGTGGGGCCCACCCCACCCTCCCTTCTTCTTCCTTCCAAATAAACCACCACCTGCAAGTCTGCAACCATATATCACCAACCCTCTTCAGCCATTATCACCATAAGACCACCGTTCCCACCATAGCCCATGAAAATCACCTAACCATCATCTGTTTCGCCCATCAAAATCACCTACCATCATCTGTTTCAAGACTTCAAACCTCACCCTAATCGTCACCAATTACCACCTTCTCCCTCCCTTCGTTTGAATCCATAATCAACAGTCCAACAACAATCACCATACCTGACACAATCACCAACGTCGCAACCAGCAGACTACCTCATCAACACCGATTACCTAATAGACTACGTTTTCTACCAGATTGCCAGACCACCTCTTGTGGCGACCACCACCACTAACAAGCTCCGGCAGCCGACACAACACTACATCTATACCTTCCATGAATCTGGCTCCAGCACAGGAAACGATGACTTGGAAAGCTAATATTCTGAACCTTCCATGAATCTAGCACCTGAGCCAATCGAATGCGTAGCTGATATCCTGAATCACAATCATCAATACTATCCATCCATTCCTTCGATTTGTTTACAAAAATCTCTTTAATCCATTCATTTTCGCTTCCAAATAAATATCCATCGGAGAAATGAATAATCTATTCATCCTTCATTTCCACTTCTGACGAAGTATCCATTGAGGAAATGAATTATCCATTCATTTCGCTTCTGAAGAAATATCCATTGGGAAATGAACAACCTATACATCTTTCATTTCCACTTCTAGCGAAGTATCCATTTAGGAAAATGAATTATCCATTCGTTTTCGCTTCCAAAGAAATAACCATTGGGAAATGAACAACTTAGACATTCCTTCATTTCCGTTTTTGATAAAAGTATCCATTGAAGAAAATAAATTTTCCATTAATTTTTGCTTCCGAAGAAATATCCATCGGAGAAATGAATATTCTATTCATCCTTCATTTCCACTTCTGACGAAGTATCCATTGAGGGAATGAATTATCCATTCATTTCGCTTCTGAAGAAATATCCATTAGGAAATGAACGACCTATACATCTTTCATTTCCACTTCTGGCGAAGTATCCATTGAGGAAAATGAATTATCCATCCATTCATTTTCGCTTCCGAAGAAATAACCATTGGGAAATGAACAACTTATACGTTCCTTCATTTCTGTTTTTGATAAAAGTATCCATTGAAGAAAATGAATTATCCATTCATTTTTGTTTCTGAAGAAATATCCATTTGGAAATGAATAACCTATTCATCTTTCATTTCCACTTCTGACGAAGAATCCTTTGAGGAAAATGAATTATCCATTCATTTTCGCTTCCGAAGAATATCCACTGGGGAAATGAAACACAAATCCTTATAGAGTCTTTCTAACTTAATAGTTAGATTCTTAAAGGGACACTTGAAGTACTACTTTTAAATCTTTGATTTAATTTATAAGAATGCTTTACAAGACACTGAAACAAAGAGCCAAATCCTTACAAGATCTTTCTATCTTAATAGTTAGATTCTAAAAGGATATTGTTGGTACACTTTATGTGGACGCGACTCGACTCGGTTCGATTCGGTTCGGGTCGACTCGGTTAGGTCCGGCTCAAGCCCGACGTCACGACATTCCTCCGTCGTGCGCCCCAGAGTTTGACACGCGAAGCACGGAGCGCCACAAGCCAAGTCCCGTTTACACATCATCATGACATCATCATGATGATGTCACAACATTTGTCCTATGTTGAAATTGTGCAAAGATTTAATCAGGAACATGCATTGGGCCGTATCACTTCAACACACATGTGGGCCGAAGACTTGGTTGTGGGCTTTGTCTTTTGTTTGGGCCAACCTGATGTGACGAAAACACATGTGTGGGACGAAATCCCCTTGTATGGCGAAATCCCATATGAGACGAAATCACATGTGATTTCGTCGAGATATTGGATTTCGTCAATCCGATTTCGTCGATGTGTTAGTATGAATACCCAGACACAGAACAAAAATAGATAGAGAAGTTTGAATAGCTTTCACCGAGCGAACACATTGTAACACACACACTGAGAGTTTACAGAGACCATTTGTAAACACCGCATTGTAACCGTTTTCTAGCATTAATACATTGAGTGCTAATCGTTGAATCGTTGTGTCTTACGTGTTCGTCCCTTGGTTTAACTTACCCGTTTGGATTCTGCACTTTTGGGTTTGTCAGAAAACAGGGAATAGAGGTTACTCGATCCTCCGGGTGGACCTACAATTGGTATCAGAGCATTGGCTCGATTCCTTGTTTAAACCAAGTCGATTTTCTTGTGTTTTAATAGATTTTAAAGTGTTTTTCAGTTGTGTTCTTGTTTGAACATCATACTTTTCTGGAAAATCATTTTTAAAATCTTGAAAACCTTGTTGTTTTGCTTATTAATTCATACAAAACCTTGTTATTATCTTATGCATACATGTTAGTTTAAGGTTTTTATTGAAGTTCTTTGCAAAACTCGTGTTCGGAAAATTATTCCGGTGAAATTATTGTCGGAATCTTCAGAAACTCATAGGAGTTCTTTATTTGTTCTTCAGGATCTTCATAGTTTTCTTGATAAATATGTATGTTTGATCTTTGTTGAAATGTTACTGATGTGTTGTTATTATATAATATTGATTGTTTGACAATTGTGTACATACGAATGATGAAAGGTTGAAAAAGAGTGTCTTGGTAAGGTGAACTTTGAAAAAGAAGGTTTCCTTGTCAGAAGATAAGGATAAGACTTGATAAATATCCTTTTTTTTGTCTGGTAACAATTGTCAACGAAAACACTATTGCTGGTGAAATCACTTAAACACTATTGCTGGTTAAATCACTTAAACACTATTCCTGGTGAAATCACTTGGTCTTGGATGAAATCATTGAGCCACGAAAACCCTTCTTGTTTTCATTAAACATCCAGTCAACGAAATCCCTCAGTCAACTATATCATACAGTGAATCACATTTCTTGGCCGAAATCCCTTCACCAGCCGAAATCACTTCACCAGCCGAAATCACTTCACCAGCCGAAATCACTTCATCAGCAACGAAATCCCTTAAACATTTATTCTCCAGCCAAAATCACTTGTGTTTGTCACCTGTGGATGAAAACCCACACCCCACGAAATCCCCTCCCACCCCACGTCACCCACTTTAATTACCCAACCCACGAAATCACCTCCCACCCCACGAAATCATCCATTTTAATTACCCACCCAACGAAATCCCTTCCACACAAACAACACAGCAACGAAAACACACTATTTTCGTCACATACTTCTGTTATTTTTAAACAGAGGACTTGCAAAAGGCATCTAACTTTGTGTTTTCAAGTTTTTAAGCAGGTGTTATCGTTCTAATATCAACTATGAGTTGTACAAGTCCTTGGGATTGGAGTACGGATCCACAACCAGCTCAAAAACAGATGTCGTTGGCCGAATATATGACGAGTACCACACCTAAACAACAACAGTCAATAAGTTCAAGTCAATGGGCAATGGTGTCAAATCAAAATCAGAGCATTCAAAATATTTTGCTTAGTGAGAATGAGATGGGTAGCAACAATCACCCGCCAAAGCTGAATCACATGAACGACTATCCATCATGGAAGGGTCGTTTCCATAATTACGTTCAAGGGCAAAACACAGAATTATGGACGTGCTTCACCTCTGCATTTAGTGAAGCTCTTGAAGAAGCATGATCAAATGCGACAACTTTCAATAATATGCAGGAAGCCGACAAAAAGGCATATGATCTGGAGAAGAAGGCGTATGCTATTCTCACTCAAGCACTTCACAGAGACATCTTTCATCAATTCTCTTATTGTAAGAACACGAAAGGTTTATGGGATGCATTGGTAGCGAGAGGAGAAGGAAATGCGGCCACACGGAAGACGCGTCAGGATTTACTAAAGAAGGAGTTTGAAGGGTTTATGTTTTTGCAGACTGAAACATTGAATGAGATGACCACTCATTTTTATCATTTAATTAGTGAACTGATTTCTTACAAGGTTGTTGTATCTTCACAGGAAATAGTCGCACGGTTTGCTGATGCTCTACCACCAAAGTGGAGCCCATTCATTGAGTTGTTAAAGCATACAGGTGTATTGGATACTGTCAGTATCTATGAGTTTGTTCAAAAGCTAGAGAACAAGGATGCAGAAGAAATCAGAAAAGCTAAACTAATTACTGTCCCTCAAAATCCATAGATGTACTTTGGAGGGATTGCTCCTGCTGCTAGTACAAGCCAGCAACCAAAGACACAAACAACTTATGTGTCAAATGCTTTCGACCCAAGATCCTATTTTGGAGGAGTAGCCACACCTCAACCCCAATTTGATATAAATGCCTATCTTCCGAAACCTCAAGTTGCACCACCCCAACCCCAATATGATCCAACTGCCTATTTTTCTAAACCTCAAGTTGCACCACCCCAACCCCAATTTGATCCAGCTGCCTATTTTTCTAAACCTCAAGTAGCCACACCTCAACCCCAATTTGATATAAATGCCTATCTTCCGAAACCTCAAGTTGCCACACCTCAACCCCAATTTGATCCAGCTGCCTATTTTTCTAAACCCCCACCACAAGCCCAACCACAACAAGCCTTCTATGGTAACAAACCTGATACTTCAAATCTTTCCAAATTGAGTGTAGAAGCTGCACAGGATCACATTGAAATTCTTACCACTATGGTTAATGCCTACAGCGGATTAGTCGCAAGTCAAATTGGCAACATTAATTTGACAAACGAAGACTATCAGCAGATAGACAAGGACGAAATGGAGTTAATGGATATCAAGTGGGCGTTTGCAAGTGCTGTTAGAAGGGCAAAGGATTTCATGACTCGAACTTGAAGAACTTCATTGGAAGGCAAAAATGATACAAAGTACGGGTTCAATAAAGATGCAGTTACATGTTACAATTGTGGCGAAAAGGGTCACTTCAAACGTGAGTGCACCCTACCAAGCAAACAAGGCAATCAGAATCCGTTCAGAAATCAGACAAGTACTTCTAATGCAAATCAAGACAATCGTGAACGAAGGATAGTAGCAGTGAACAACAGTCAGAACCAGAACCAGTCTGGACCTTCAAACACCAATCAAGCATTGACTGTTCAAGCTGATGAAGGATGTGATTGGTCCGTACAGTTGGGAGGAGGAAGTGCATGTTATGCGAAGATCATCAATCACATCAAGCACGTTCACAAGGAAGAATTTTCTGAAAGTGACGATAGCTCGGGTTATAGCGGGAGTTCAGATGAAGAAAGCTCGAATGTGGGAGATTATCATTCTGAATATGGATCTTTTTCTTATCAGACTGCCTTTATGGCAAATGTCTCAGCCTCGACAAGTCAGGTAAATTCTGATCCTCCTACTCCTAGTGTTTGTAATTCTTGTGCTGAATTGAAGCTTGAATCTGAAATGGTTCATAGTCACAATCAGAGTTTGGTTATTGAACTGTCAAAGTGCAAAGAAGCAAACATGGCCTTAGCTCGAAATGAAAAGGAGTTTAAAACAGTTATTGAAACCCAAAAGAAAAGTGTTTCCGAATTAACAAAAACTGTTTTCAACAAACAAATTGGTATTAATAACTACATTAATATCATTGAGGAAACCAAGAAAGAGCTAGCCGTGGCCAAGTGTGAATATGAAGCGATCAAGCTCAAATTGGAGAGTTATTCTAACTCCCGATATGTGCTTGATCACATCATTGACATTCAGAAACTAAAGGGGAACGTGAAAGGCGTTGGGTATAAGGCGTGTCCACCCCCTTTGAGACACGACTATACCAAGTCGCACGATGAAGAGGATATGCCTCGTTTTGAACCCAGTGTACCTCTAGATTATGGGGATGTTACAACTGGCTTAGGGTTCAAAACGGACAATTCCTCGGAGGGCTCATCTGGAACAAGCGAAAATTCAGCATCTGTTGGTACGGAACAAAGTCCTCCCACAGTTGAGGACTATGATTCGTCAGATGATGAACCAGATGAGAGTGATAAGGATAAATCTCTTGAGAAGAACAAAGGAGTTGAAGTTCCTTTTGAGAATCACATTCTGTGTGATCCTCCTACTCCTATTGTGCAATCAACTGATGCTAAACAAGAGATAGATCCTATCACTGAGACAGTGTCTACCATTAAAAGTGATAACGTGTTGTATACTTTAGTCGGTAATGACAAAATTTATTCAAACAAAGATTTTCCAATCAAAAACGTCAATCAATCCTTGATTGATAAAGTGTTTGAAGATAATACAACTAAGTTTTTGGGAAAAGCGATCCCGAGAGTTTCAGTAACTCAGTGTGATCCTATTCCAAAAGCTGAAGTGAGGAAACAATTTGGAAACCAAAAATTACCGACTAAACAACAACCTGTCGCTTTTAAGGGTAAACAGCAACAGCAGCGAGCTCAAAATTCTAAAGGTTCACAACCGAAGGTTGAGACCAAAAGGAACTCGTTTCAAGAAGAAAAACAATGATGTTAAATTTGTAGCATCCAAGGGTACTGATAAAATTGAGACTTTTGAAAACAAATCAAACATCGATTTTGTCCAACAAGTGAAGATTTTAAAACGTAACGCTCAAAACAATTACACCCAACACACAAACGGGTGTGATAAAGGAACAAGTACCTCTGGGTCTACAAGTTCAACACGTGAAAGTCGAACCGGTTCTCCTAAGTTTGTTGAAAGGAGAACTTGTTTCAAATGTGGGAAGGTTGGGCACATCATTAAAGACTGCAAAAACTCGCCCAAACCAAATTTTGTTGAAAGAGCCCCCTCTGAACAAGGTCACTCACAACGTCGTCCTGTTTCTCCAAAACATGATAAAAGAACTGTTAAAGAACAAGAAACAAAACAACGACGTCAAAACGTCAAAGAAGTTGAAAAGGCGTTAAAACCGGAGGTTGTCCAAACAAAGTCTGTTAAATTAGAAATTCAAAATGAAAAACAAAAACAGATTTGGAAACCAAAATCGGTAACTGGTTCAGGGGAAGCTCAATCCATTCCGAATCATCAGGAAATCGAAGTCACAATCCTCGATGATGAAGGACGACCCAAGTCTGTTAAGGCTTGGGTCCCCCTCTCCAACTAATCTCTGAGTGAGTGTGCAGGATGTTCCAGGAGGAACTATCGATAGTCATCGGATTGTTGATAGTGGAGTGTCCATGCACAAGATCGGCGACAAAGAAGTTGTTGCCTTTGATGGAGAGAAAAAGAAAAGAAGACAGAATTGTTTGTCGAAAGAATTTGAAAAGCTTTGACAAATTGAAAATCATTCCAAAGTTTGATTGTTCAAGGCTATAATCGGGTCCCCAGGATAGATTCAATCAAAATGTACGCACCTGCAGCACGTCTGAAGTTCAAAATCAACAAGATGAACGTGCGGTGTACATTTCTTCGCGGTGTGATTGAAGAAAATGTGTTTGTTGAACAAACCAACCGGGTGTGCGGATGCCTTGGCGTGGATTGCTCAACCGCACACTACTTCTCAAGTGAAAGACAAAGACCTTTGCTGGTGCAATGTGGAAGACCAGCCGGACCCAAAAGGTTTCTGATCTTGTTTCTGTGAAGAGATTTCTCAGTTGCTACAAAATCGACTTTGAAATCCACACCTGGTGGATATCCAGTTTGGGAGAGCACTCAGATTCATTGCAATGCACGAAGCAGCTGCAGTATACGGTTTTAAATTTCTAATCTCTCCTATACTTGTCGATACTTAAGCTGCTTTATAAATTGTTATCCTCTAGTACAGCACTCTTTGGCCTGGCACGTTGAACTCGAATATCACCTCACACGTGATTGTTTCACTAGGAAACTTGTCAATGTTGTCATGGTCCGCACCGCTTACCGACGTGCCAACTCATTTTTCCAAAATTCGATAAATCATTTCTGATTCAAAATTAATTTTGGTAAACGGCATTGCGGTAAAACATGAGTTAACCGAGATCGGGAAATCCTTTTTGTAAATATCTTTGTGTCTTTTAAATGTATCTTAGTTTGTTGATTTTAGGGGGAGTAAATCCAAAATTTGAAAATTCAAAAACATCGAAAAATTTCAAAACTCAAAAACAATAGAAAAACAAAAAATGAGTTTCCTGGCGAGAAAAAGAGAAAATGATAGTAGATCAGTGGTCTGTCGAAACCTCTTCGAACTGAAATGCAAAATGAAAAATGTTAAGCAGCTCTATATAAGATGTATCGGTAGGCTCACAATCATTTTAAAGTGTGCAGGGTGATATAAATCTTAAATCAACTGAAGACCAGGTGGGAACCGCACATTGGCATATGGTCTTAGTACCGAAATTTCGTTTGAGAGATTGCCGAGGTTCTGAGATATTCGGTCTTTATGCTGTCTTATCATCTGGGTATCATGGTTGTATCAAACCGAAACAAACGGGGACGAAGTCTAGATCTTCCATGATATCATACATACGTGTACATATTGCATTCGACCTCAATAAGTGATCAACAATCACATGTCCCTCAAATAAGTGATAATTTATCACAGATTCTTTGCGGGAGTCAAGTTCGTCTCTCTGCTGTACGAAAGTACTGACCTGTTCACGGACTTGCTCCTGTGCCCTCATGCATCTGAAAATCAAGTTCCTCATCAATAAGTGATTCTATCACATAGGGCTTGTTTTCAAATCAAAATAAGTGAGTTTCTCACATTCTTTTATACGGTCAAACGGATGATAAACAGTATACTCACCGGTAAGATGAACTCTCGTGCATACCTTGATACGGGAATGTGTCGTGTGTGGATGAACACCGGTCGGTAAGTATAAATCATACCTTAACGTATCCCCTCGCCATTATTACATCTGATAAGTTGAGCTTACGTGGACAACAATACCGATAATTGTTATAGGATGCTTATCTAAATGTTAACTAATTGAACAAAAAGAGCGTTTTGGCATGACCGTACACTGATATGATTCTCTTACCCTCGAAACTCACAAAATGAACGTCTGTAAATATTTGTTTACTGCTTTCAGTATTCTGCATCTTTGTATATATTTATTTATTGCTTCCCGTCTTTACATTTGAAAAATGAAAAATTTCAAAAAGATTTTAGGTGTGTTTTAATATAAACTTTATAAAAGTCAAAAAGATTTTGCTTCTAGTTTATTTTTGATTGACCGATGTTGGAACTCGAGTCTATCCTACCCAAAATCCTGATCGTAAGCCGGAAAACAATTGCATCTTCATAAACTGTCGAAGTTAACAAGTTTTGAAAGTTAAAGGATTAAAATTGATCATTTTCTAAACTTTCAAACTGTTGTCGGTCGGTGTTTGATTGAGATTTGATCTAATTTGTGTCATTTGTTTAATGTTAACTATATTCCAAACGTTTGTTCTCATTACGTGTTTAGCTTTCTTGCATGTGCAGATGCTAAAGGCGAAGAGAACATGTTCGATGATAAGCTTCGGAATGAAGACACGATGTAAAGGCACTCAAATGATAAAGATGATAGAGTTGTCGCTGATCAATCCTCAACACCACAAGGATCTCAAGTTTATCAAACATCAAAAGATTCACAGCATAATCAAAGGGGGAGTTTATTGATACACTTCCTAAATAAAAGCGGGAGTTTGTTAATACACTTTCTACTTCAACACGTGAAGTCTTTGAAGATCCTTTCCGAGAATGAATGAACGAACCATCAAGAGATGGAGAACTAGATTACGAACCTCGCGAGCAGCATCCAAGGGGGAGTTTGTTGATACATATTTTGTGGATACGGCTCGGCTCGGTTCGACTTGACTACGAAGTGAAGGCCGTAGTCAAGACATCCTCTTGTCTTGACTCGGTATGCGTTTTACTTCGTAACAAATCATGTACATGTAACTGCGTGTGTGCAGTATACATGTTAGTATTATTAAGGTGTTATGTTGTCTGCTAGTTTGTTTGTATTCCATCCATGTCAAAGCCCAAGTGATGAAGTCCTTTGGAGAAGCCCAACATCATGAAGCCCAATATGAAGACTCAAGCCGATACACAGTGGACTAAAACACATAATGATTTCGTCCTAGTTCATTTTGGTGAAAACACTTTTAGATGAAAACCAAATAGGACGAAATCACCTGATTTCGTCCATATCTTGGATTTCGTCCATGTGATTTCATGGGCTTCTGATTTCGTCAGTCATGTTGCTATATAAACACAGACACAGAACAGAACAAGGAAGAGAAGTCTGAATAGATTTCACTGAGCGAACACATTGTAACACACACACTGAGAGTTTACAGAGACCATTTGTAAACACCGTATTGTAACCGTTTTCTAGCATTAATACATTGAGTGTTAATCGTTGAATATTGTGTATTACGTGTTCGTAACTTGGTTTAACTTACCCGTTTGGATTCCGCACTTTTGGGTTTGTCAGAAAACAGGGAATAGAGGTTACTCGATCCTCCGGGTGGACCTACAATTGGAGTTTGTTGGTACACTGTATGTGGACGCGACTCGACTCGGTTCGATTCGGTTCGGGTCGACTCGGTTAGGTCCGGCTCAAGCCCGACGTCACGACATTCCTCCGTCGTGCGCCCCAGAGTTTGACACGCGAAACACGGAGCGCCGCAATCCAAGTACCGTTTACACATCATCATAACATCATCATGATGATGTCATGATGATGTCACAACATTTGTCCTATGTTGAAATTGTGCAAAGATTTAATCAGGAACATGCATTGGGCCGTATCACTTCAACACACATGTGGGCCGAAGACTTGGTTGTGGGCTTTGTCTTTTGTTTGGGCCAACCTGATGTGACGAAAACACATGTGTGGGACGAAATCCCCTTGTATGGCGAAATCCCATATGAGTCGAAATCACATGTGATTTCGTCGAGATATTGGATTTCGTCAATCCGATTTCGTCTAGTTCCTGATTTCGTCGATGTGTTAGTATAAATACCCAGACACAGAATAGAAATAGATAGAGAAGTCTGAATAGATTTCACTGAGCGAACACATTGTAACACACACACTGAGAGTTTACAGAGGCCATTTGTAAACACCACATTGTAACCGTTTTCTAGCATTAATACATTGAGTGTTAATCGTTGAATCGTTGTGTCTTACGTGTTCGTCACTTGGTTTAACTTACCCGTTTGGATTCCGCACTTTCGGGTTTGTCGGAAAACAGGGAATAGAGGTTAGTCGATCCTCCGGGTGGACATACAGATACTCACAAAACTATTGGTTGATTTGATTTTACCATTAATCAATCCCTCATTCCCACTTCTTACATTAATCGAGGAAGTATCCATTAGGGGATGAGCATCATAGGTATAACAGCCCATTCCCACTTCCTGCATAATCAGAGGGAGTACCCATTAGGGAATGATAAAGTTATGCCTTACGTGGAGATCCTTGATGGGTTATTTCATGCAAATGGATAAAACCCTAGATTCCATGCAAGACATAGCCTGGCACAATTGATACAAACAGACTCCTACGAATAAATTTCGGGACGAAATTTCCTAAAGTAGGGGAGACTGTGACAACTGAGCCTTCGGTTATCATTATACAATCCTAAACAATATCATAATCAATGAAACCTTGCGTTTTATTTACGGGATTGTATAATTATCTATAACAATTACAAAATATCAATCCTTGTTCAATTTTGAACTTTCAAACTCTTTCTGGAAAGTTATACGTAAACTGTTACGTAAACGTAATCAGTTTACCGCGACGTAAACCCCGTAACAATGAAATATGCTAAACATACCCTAAATACCCTTAACATAACTTAGAAATAAGTTTTGGAGGTATGTGAAAAATATGCTTATTTAATCACAGGGACTAAATGCGTCAAAACTGCGAAAGTATGCCAATTCACGTATATTTTGCATTCAGACCATATCTGTACATCCAACAATTTTTGTAATCATTAAAATATTATAGAGTTAAATGCCATTTTAGTCCCTGTGGTTTGGGCCATTTTGCCAGTTTAGTCCAAAGGTTTCATTTTTAACCTACGGGTCCAAAAAGGTTTCACAGTTGCCATTTTAGTCCACTGGGTTAACTTCATCCATTTTTTCTGTTAACCAGAAGGCCATTTCGGTCATTTTATATGGCTGAATTGCCCTTTTAGTTAACAGAATTACATACAAAATGACCGAAATGGCCTTCTGGTTAGCAGAAAAAATGGATGAAATTAACCCAGTGGACTAAAATGGCAACTGTGAAACCTTTTTGGACCCACAGGTTAAAAATGAAACCTTTGGACTAAACTGGCAAAATGACTCAAACCACAGGGACTAAAATGGCATTTAACTCAATATTATATTTAAGTGATGGGAATGCAAAAATACCTTTCGTTACGCAATTTGGATCGTTTTCGCGTTCATTACAACTTTCATCGTAATTAACCGAAAAACACAACCGTACAGCCAAACGAACCGACATCCATGATATTTCCAAGCTAATTTCAAGTCCCCTATCCTTTAAAATCCTTGTAAAGCCTTAAAATTTGGTTAACGGGGGATAAATGCATCGAAAACAAGTTTTAGAGGCTATAGGGACTAAAACTGCCAAAATTGAAAACTGTTATGCTTGCTCTCGCGCCATGCGACAGCCCACATTATTCTTGGTGCACCACGCGATAGCCCTCAGTTTTCTGAACTTTCTAAACAGCTTCCCAGCTGTTGCAAACTGATTTCCAACTTGGTTTTTGCAATCTTGTGGGCTATTTAAGTGTTCCCCAAGGCTTGCAACCTGGTCCAAACACTTGTAGGGGTGAGATTAATCCTTGGGCAACACATAAACACTTCTCATGATCCTATGATTCAAGGATAGTATAAATAGCCAACTTCATTCATTCAATAACTTGCTCAATTCTTTTCTTTCTCATCTATGCTCTGAGTTTGGAGTTGCTACCACTTGTGGATGCCTCCCATCTGAGCTTTCTTCTTCCTAGAACACAAGTAAGTGTTCTTCCTAGTCTTGTTTATTTATTTTTAGCTATTTCAAGCTAAAAGTCAAACAGTGTTTGACTTTTCGCTTTGACCATTAATTGGTCAAGTCAAAGTTCAATTAAACTTTGCAACGTGATCATAATCACGATGGTTATAATCCCTTGCGATTATACATACTGATTACCACGTTTACTAGTCAAAGTGACGAGTTAAAGTTTCGGTCAAAATGCACAATTATGTGCATTTTACGATGGAACTATTTTCGGGTATCAAAACACTTTGTTTTGATCCAACTCAGTTTTCTAACTTTGTTAAACATGTTTTGACATGTTTAACTCGTCACTTCTAGTTTAGTGCTTATTTAGGGTCGTAAGTCGAGCGGTCTTGACCACCGCTTTGACTTTCGAATCCTATCCGTTTAGTCGATCTTAGGATCCGACCAAACACATAATTGTGGCCATAGTTGTATAGGGAATAACCTACTGAGGTTATACCTTATGGTCACTGTAGGTCCTGAAATCTGAGGATCGATTACGAACCGAATCTCTTGTTTATAGTAAACACGGTTACGTGTGCGGAATCCACGTAACTATGCCAAATCAAACATATATAGCATAAATAACAACGGATTAATCAATGAAACACAATCTATTGATTAATGGGATGAGAACCGATTACAACTGATACAAACACAGTTCAGACGGAATTTTGGCAGAGTTTTGTTACTATGGTCTGTTTCTCATCTCTCTGAGTTCAAATGAACACAAAGTGTCGCTTATATAGTCCCTGGGCCACAGATATCGACGAAACACAGAAGTGTTTGACGAATCTGAACATGGGCCAGACATTGGGCCTGGAACAGAACAGCCCAATACATGACGAATCAAGGTCTGATTCGTCATGACCTTCAACGAAACAGAAGTCTGTTTCGCCATGAAGTGTTCCGACGAAACAGAAGTCTGTTTCGTCGAGGACTGCAACTGTTGTGTTTGTTCCTGTTATCAGACAGCAACAATCAGCAACATATAAACATAGTAATGACAAAACTACCCTTTAATGCAACATGCATTGTTCATAATACATTACATACCAAAAGAGACAAATAAGTTGTACACAAGTAGATAGGAGGATATCTGACTTGGTCAACATAACATACAGACTCGATAATTAATAAAAGACCATACACAATACATCGTTTAAACAAGACTAGTTACAGACACTAAAAATGCATCAACAAACTCCCACTTGTCTGTTACTCGTCTTTGGTCTTCTAATCTTCCATCAGTGTTGTTCGGACCACGAACTGCCCGAATGAATACCCCTGTAGTAGCAAAAACAAGCTACTCGCTGAAACTTTAACGCTTGACGTGCATCTTGGTCTTCATAGAAAATATCATGACGATATAATCTTCCAATATCAGCTTCAGACATGTTGACGATCCACATCGGATCCAACATCCTGTAATTAGCACGACCATCTCTGAATACAATTACAGCTTCATGAGTATCCGAGTCGTAGCACCACAATGCCATGTCTTCCAGAAAATCCTGCTTCATAGGCATCAATGGGATTTTATCTACTACCCTCGGAGGCTGATAAACCAGTTTATATCTGCAAGTGTTGGTGTCCGGATCAAGAGTAAACTTGATCGGTTGATAAACAGGAAATTGTGGCTTATAGGATTCGTCCTTCCAGCCTGTCTTCTTGTTTACTTTCACCAGACGCTCAAACAACGTAGCACCATCGTATTTTTCACGATTGATAAGCTGAAGCCTTGTCAACGCAGAAACATCATAGAATGGTAAGGAAAGAATGCTCAGTAGTGAATTGAAATACAGAATTCCAAATTCACGTTTAATAGCAATGCAGTGAATATCTTGAACAAACATCCAGCATAAGATCCTTCCACTAGGCTTCTTTTCAAATTGCAGATAGTCTACTTGAGCTTTTTCAGGTAACGGCTTGGACACTTTGGATAAAAACTGTTTTCTCCATTCAGCAAAAGCATTTGTGTCTTTTTCAGATGAATTCCGATTCTTCAAGTGCTCGTCTAGGTCATCAATGTTTTCTTTCATCCAATTTTCATCAAATGATGCAAATTCAACAACTGTACAAGTGCAACCTTTTTGCGAATCTCAAGAACAAGGAATCATACCAGCTGACGGTCTTAGTCAACATGATTTTGATTCTGTTTAAAGATCTGGATAAGTATACTACCTCGATTATCGGTATTGTGGTCCACATAAGCTCAAACTGATCAGACGTAATCATAATTTAAGAGATACGATTAACGGTAAGGATTATACTTACAAGTCGATGTAAATCCACTCACGACACATTCCCGTATCAAGGTATGCACGAGAATTCATCTTACCGGTGAGTATACCGTTTATCATCTGTTTGACCGTATAAAAATGTGAGAAACTCACTTATTTTGATTGAAAACAAGCCCTATGTGATAGAATCACTTATTGATGAGGAACTTGATTTTCAGATGCATGAGGGCACAGGAGCAAGTCCGTGAACAGGTCAGTACTTTCGTACAGCAGAGAGACGAACTTGACTCCCGCAAAGAATCTGTGATAATTTATCACTTATTTTGTTTGGACATGTGATTGTTGATCACTTATTGAGGTCGAATGCAGTATGCACACGTATGTATAGTATCATGGAAGATCTTAGACTTCGTCTCCGTTATTTTTACGGTTTGATACAACCATGATACCCAGATGATAAGCAGCATAAAGACCGAATATTTCAGATCTCGGCAATCTCTCAAACGAGATTTCGGTACTAAGACCATATGCCAATGAGCAGTTCCCACCTGACTTGAAGTCTGTTAGGTTTGTATCATCCTGCACATTTTAGTCTGATTGTGAGCCTACCGATACATCGTTAGTAGAGATACTTATCATTTTTCTTTTTATTTTGCATTTTGAGCACATTGACCGACCACACCAGTGAATTTCATCATTTTCCTTTATCCAAGAAACTCATTTTTGGTTTTTCTATTGTTTTTGAATTTTTGAATTTTTCAAACGAAACGACAGAAAGTAAAGACATCTTTTTGGATTTTGAACTTTTGCAATGTTTTTGTATTTTCTTGAAATATCTCCCCCTAAAATTCGCAAAGTTTACGAAAACTAAAATCTTTTTGAATTTTCAAAGTTTATAAAAAAATATTTACAAAAACGATCAGCCAAAGAAGTTTACTCGGGTATCACCTTAATGCCATTGACCAAAAGTAGATAATCAAAACGTGATTTATCAAAAGCTTTTGTAAACAGGTCGGCACGTTGGTGATCAGTGGGAACATGAACGACATCGATTAACCTCTTATCAAAACAGTCACGGATAAAGTGATATTTAATGTCGATGTGTTTAGTCTTAGAATGTTGCACATGATTTCTAGTGATTTGCAAGGCAGCATTATTATCAACAAAAATACGAGTAGATAGGAATTCTAAACCGTAGTCGCGCATTTGTTGTTGTATCCAAAGAACTTGGGAGCAACAACTCGAGGCAGCAATATATTCTGCTTCACATGTTGATGTAGCAACACACGTTTGCTTCTTGCACTGCCACGTTACCAGGCGATTTCCTAGGAACTGACATCCTGCTGTTGTCGATTTGCCATCGATTTTGCAACCACCGAAATCAGAATCACTGTATGCAATTAATTCAAAACTATCATCCCTAGGGTACCAAAGACCGAGGTCTGGGCATCCCTTCAAATAGCGTAGAATCCTTTTGACAGCTGACAGATGAGAGGCCTTCGGGTTTGCTTGATATCTTGCTAGTAAGCATGTTGGGTACATGATATCAGGCCTCGAAGCGGTAAGATACATGAGAGATCCGATTATGGCACGATAGTACGAGGAGTTGATGCTTTCTCCCTTCAAATCCGGAGTAATCCCGTGATTCTGCGGAAGTGGGGTACCAATGGGCGTTGCATCTGACATTTGGAATCGGCTCAAAATGTCACCAACATATTTAGTCTGATGGATGAAAATCCCAGACTCTGTTTGTTGAACTTGAAGGCCCAAAAAGAAATTCATCTCTCCCATAGCGCTCATTTCGAACTTTTCTTGCATAACACGTTCGAATTGCCTGCACAAAGAGTCATTAGTAGACCCAAATATTATATCATCAACATATACCTGCACCAGCAGAAGATCTTCATCTTGTTCTTTGATAAAGAGTGTGCAATCAATAAGACCTCGTCTAAATCCATTCTCCAGAAGATAGTTTGATAAGGTTGCGTACCAAGCCCTAGGTGCTTGATGTAGACCATAAAGAGCTTTGTTGAGCAACCAAACCCGATCGGGGTGAATAGGATCTTCAAAACCTGGAGGTTGTTCGACATGCACCTCTTCTTGAACAATACCATGAAGAAAAGCACTTTTAACGTCCATCTGGTAAACTTTGAATCCTTTGAAAGAAGCATAAGCTAAGAAGATTCGAATAGCTTCCAGACGTGCAACAGGTGCATAAACTTCATTGTAGTCAATGCCTTCAATCTGACGAAAGCCCTGAACAACCAGTCTCGCTTTGTTGCGAATAACAACTCCACGATCATCTTTCTTGCATTTATAAACCCATCGTGTTCCAATTTTCTTGTAATTCTCCGGTTTTTCAACAAGCTTCCAAACACCAAGCTTTTGAAATTGCTGCAGTTCGTCCTGCATGGCTTCAACCCATGAATTATCTTTTAAAGCTTCCTTCCAAGATTTTGGTTCTTCCTGTGAAACGTAACACGCGAAAGACCAATCATTTTGTAGACCAGATTCTCTAATAGCTGAATACAAACCAGCACTCGGGTTGTTTCTCAGCTGATTACGTGTCTGCACACCTTGTTGGACATCTCCTATGATATTCTGCTGTGGATGGGTATCGTGTATCCTCATTTCAGGATTTTCAGGAACACGAGCATTAACACCCAAATTGTTAATATTAAGATCAACAACCAACTCTACACCTGGAATATGCGTAGAAGTGGATGCATTTCCTTCAGCAGTATCATCGACTTGCACATGAGGAGTATCAACAGAAACACCCTGAACTGGAACAACTGGAGATTTAGTGCCTTCAGTCGCATCCAAATTTTCTTCATCTTCTTCTGATGACTCATTGTATTCAGTAGCATTTTCAACTTCCTCATTTTGAACCGTGTTGTTAGACGAATTAGAACTTTGTGAGTTAACAACAACAGGTCTAACTAATGACGACTCAGCAGCATTGTCACTATCAAATATCATTCTAGCAGCTGCAGAATCTTCATCAAAAATAGGCAGGTCAAAGGAGTTGAATAGCCCATCATAATCGAACATCCAAGGATCACCTGGAGCTTTAACAGGATTTGTATATCTTTGAACCCTTACTTCACTCCATAGTTCAATCTTTTTGGTAGTCAGATTCCAAACACAAAAATTTGGTGTAGCATATCCAAGGAAGAAACCCTCGATAGCTTTCGCTCCAAACTTTCCATCCGGATCAATCATAGTGCATGGACCACCAAAAGGTTCTAGAATTGAAAGATCTGGTTTCCTTTTCTGTAGAAGTTCGAAACAAGTCTTGCCATGTCTCTTAACCGTAAGAACTCGGTTTAATGTGTAGCAAGCAGTCGACACAGCCTCTGCCCAGAACTGAACAGGAAACGCCGACTCTACCAGCATTGTTCTTGCAGTTTCAATTATCATCCGATTCTTCCTCTCCGCGACACCATTTTGTTGTGGAGTGTAAGGAGAACTGTATTAATGAAGAATGCCTTTAGAAGTACAGAATTCATCCATAACACGATTTTTGAATTCAGTTCCATTGTCACTTCTGAGTAGTCATCAGTAACTACTAAACAATACACATCTCCGAACGTTGTTTTGTGTCTCATAGGTCCAAAGAGGTCCATATGAAGACGTTCGAGAGGCATGCCAACAGTGTTGATTTTCTTCAAAGGGTGAGACTTCTTTATTTGTTTCCCTTTCTGGCACGAAACACAGATATCTTGTAGATGAAAACTTCTCACGGGTACGCCATTCACAAGATTGTTTTTCACCAAATGGTTCATTTTTCTCAAGTGAATGTGTCCCATTCTTCTGTGCCAAGATATAGACTCCTTCTCCGTGGCTTTTGAGACAAAACATGTGACTTGTGCAGAAGTCGTAATCGCTTGACTCATATCAAGAACATAAAGATCATTGACTCTTGGAGCCGATAAGAGAATCCATTCATCAGGAATTGTGAAACCAGGTTTAAGCACATAACAACCGGCATCATCGAAATGCACGGTGAACTTTTTATCGCAGATTTGCGACACACTGAGAAGATTATGATCAATTTGACGAACATAATTGATCTTATCGAAACATACCACACCATTGGAAATCATTCCCTCTCCAGTGATGTAACCGCCTTTGTCTCCAGCGAAAGCAACATAGCCTCCTTTAATGTTTCTCACATCATATAGAAGCCGTAAGTCGCCCGTCATGTGCCTAGATGCCCCACTATCAACAATCCAATGACTATTAATAGTTCCTCCTGGAACATCCTGCACATATCATCCAATGATTAGTTAAGGATGGGGACCCAAGCCAAAGTGGTCTTGGGTCGTCCCTGAGCATCACGAATAGTGATCTCGATTTGTTGATGGTTTTTCAAACAAACAGCTCCCCCTGAACCTTCACTCTTCCTAGGTTTCCAAGTTTGTTTTTGTTTACCAGATTGAGTTTTGTAAACAAATTTTGAAATTTCTGGTTTTACAGGTGAACTTGGTTCCCTTGGAACAGAATTTACCTTAGATTTTAAAGCCTTTTCTATTTTCTTCACATCTTGATGTCGTTGTTTCGATTCCTGTTCTTTAATAGTTCTTTTATCATGTTTAGGTGAAACAGGACGACATTTAGAGTGAATCGATTCAGGTGATGCTCTTTCAACAAATTTCGCTTTCGGAGTGTTAGCACAATCTTTGATGATATGCCCAAACTCTCCACATTTAAAACACGTTCTCCTTTCAACAAACTTAGGAGAACTGGATCGACGATCAGATGTCGAACTTGTGTAACCCGAGGTACTAGCTTTTTCATCACACCCGTTTGAATGTTGAGTGTAATTGTTTTGACTATCACGTTTTAAAATTTTGACTTGTACAAAATCATTGTTTGACTTGTTAGCAAAAGTCTCAATTTTATCTGTACCCCTCGATTCCACAAATTTAACATTGCTGTTTTTCTTCTGATAACGAGCCCCTTTTGTTTCAAATTTTGATTTAGAAACATTTGACAATTTAGCTCGTTGATCTGATTGTTTACCCTTAGAAGTAATAGGTTGTTGCTTTGAAGGTGATTTCTGATTTCCAAATTTCTTTTTAATTTCAGTCTTAGGAATTGGATTACATTGAGTCACATTAACTCCCTGAATCGACTTTCCCACAAACTTACTTGTGTTATTTTCAAAAACATTATCAATCAATGAAGGATTGACATTTTTAATTGGAAAATCATTATCTGAATAGATTTTAGAGTCACCAACCAAAGTGTACAACACAATATTACTTTTAACAGTAGACACAGGATTTATCACTTGTTGAACAACAGATTTAACAGCAGGGGTAGGAGGATCACACAGAATATGATTCTCAATTGGAACTTCTACTCCTTTAAGTTTGTCAAGTGATTTATCCTGTTTACTCACATCTGATTCAGATTCATCATCCGACGACTCATAGTCCTCAATGGTTGGAGGACCTTGTTTCGTAGATGTTGACTCTTTTTGCTCAGAATTTGTACTTGGAGAATTGTCCGATTTGAACCCTAGGCCAGTAGTTACTTCCTCATAATCAAGAGGCACACTGGATTCAAACCGTGGTATTTCTTCTTCATCAGGCATATAAGTATAATCATGTCTCAAAGGGGGCGGACACTTCTTATACCCAACACCTTTCTTGTTTCCCTTTAGTTGTTGAACATCAATAATGTGATCGAGCACAAATCGGGAGTTAGAGTAACTCTCCAATTTTTGCTTGATTGCATCATGCTCACATTTGGCAATGGCTAGTTCCTTTTTAGTTTCCTCAACAATGTTAATGTATTCATTTATACTAACTTGTTTATGATAAACAGTTTTTGTCACTTTGGAAACATTTTTCTTTTGAATTTCAATCATAGATTTAAATTCTTTTTCGTTTCGAATCAAAGCCATATTCGATTCTTTGCATTTAGCCATTTCAACAACTAAACTCTGATTGTGAATATGAATCGAATCACAGTGAAGCTTTATTCTATCAAATTCACTTTTCATATACTCACAATCTCTACAGTTGATAAGAATTTCAGATTTTACCTGACTTGTAGAATCTGAGACATTTGCCATAAAGGCAGTCTGATAAGAGAAAGATCCGTCTTCAGAAAAGAACTTCTCCATTTCTTTAGATACTACCTCAGCCTTCTTGATCAGAACTGATTTCTGACATTTCAACTCTTCTGCTTCATTCAATAAGTCATCAAGATTAGAACTTGCTTCTTTGCTCACATCAGATTCAGAACTCGAAGTAGAACTTTCTTCATCAGAACTCCCGGTATGACCAGAACTATCGTCACTATCAGAAAATTCTTCCTTATGAACGTGCTTGATGTGATTGATAATCTTAGCATAACACGCCGTTCCTCCTTTACCTTGATCACTTTCCCCAAGTTGTAAAGACCAATTAAACCCTTCATCAGCTTGTACGGTTAATGCACGACTTTCATTTGATGGTCCAGACTGATTCTGGTTAGTGGTGTTGTTTACAGCCACTATCCCTTTTCCACGATTGTCTTGATTTGCATTTGAAGTACTCGTCTGATTACGGAATGGGTTCTGATTGCCTTGTCTGCTTGGTCGAGTGCACTCACGTTTGAAGTGACCCTTTTCCCCACAATTGAAGCATGTAACTGCTTCTTTATCAAAACCGTACTTTGTATCTTGTTTGCTTTCCAAAGAACTTCTTCCTGTTCGAACCATAAAGTCCTTCGCCCTTCTAACAGCACTTGCGAATGCCCACTTTATATCCATCAACTCCATTTCATCACGGTTGATTTGTAGATAGTCTTCGTTGGTTAAATTGATGTTTCCAATTTGACCGGCGACCAAACCGCAGTAAGCACTGACCATGGTATTAATAAGTTCCATATGTTCCTTTGCTACTTCAATGCTAACATTTGAGAGGTTTGATGTATCAACTTTGACTGTGTTAGGGTTTGGAGTTGGAGGATTGTTGGTATAATGAGCTTGCTGTTGTTGTTGTGGTTGGACTTGTGGTTGTGGTAGGGATGGATTAAAACCTCCTCCTGAATATGCTTGAGGTTGAGTAGTATTTACTGGAGGTATAAAAGGAATAAAACCTCCTCCAGAATAAGTCTGAGTTTGTTGAGGAAACGGAGAAGAGTTTGTATCTAATACAAACGCCGTTTGTAACTTTGGTTGCCTCAGACTAGCTGACGGGTCAAAACCTCCACCACAATACATTTCAATATTCTGAGGAGCAGCAATGCGTTTTGCTTTTCGGATTTCTTCATCATTTTTATGTTCCAGCTTCTGTACAAATTCATAGATAGTTATAGTGTCAGCATCTAGAATACCTGTATGTTTTAGAAGCTCAATGTATGGACTCCACTTTGGTGGTAGAGAATCAGCAAACCGTGCACAAACTTCCTTTTGACTTGCAGAAACAGCATAGGCAAACATCTCACTAATCAAATGATAAAACCGTGTGGTCATATCATTTAGAGTTTCGTTTTCCAAGAACTGGAACGACTCAAACTCTTTCTTTAATAAATCATGCCGTGTCTTTCTGGAAGCTGCGTTTCCTTCTCCTCTTGTCACCAAACAATCCCATAAGGATTTCGTGTCCGTACAATACGAAAACTGATGATAGATATCTTTATGAAGTGCTTGAGTAAGAACAGCAAATGACTTTTTCTCAAATTCATATGCTTTCTTGTCATTTTCCTGCATGTTAGTAAAACCTTCGGCTGTTGAAGCTGCTACTTCAAGAGCATCATTGCGTGGAGTAATGAAACACCTCCAAATATCAGTGCTTTGACCTTGAACATATGTAATGAAACGACCTTTCCATGATGGAAACTCGTTCATATGCTTCAACTTTGGCGGGCGATTGTTGCTACCCGTTTCGCTCTCACTGATCAAAAGATTTTGAATGTTTTGGTTCTGATTGGATGCCAAAGCCCATTGTCCGGCACTTATAGTTGGTTGACCAAAAACACTCTTCACCCACGCTGCTGCGGACGTCGGATCTTCACGTGGTCTAGAATCCATACTCCAATCCCATGGACTAGTACAACTCATATTTGATGTATGTATGATAGTACCTGCACAAATTTCTTGAAAACAAACAGTAAGCTAGCTGTTATAAGTCTTCTGTTTAAAACAGATCTGTTTTCGACGAAACAGAAATCACGAAACAGGTTTGTTTCGTCTGAATGAATGACGACGAAACAGACTTGTGATAATTGTGATTCGTGGCGAAACAGAATTTGTTTCGTCAAAGATGTTGTGGCGAAACAGACGTTTGATTCGTCAAAGGTGTTGCGACGAAACAGATGTGATTCGTCGGCTGTGTATTTCGTCAAAACTGGGTAAAAGTCAGTTGGTTTAGATATTTAAAATATCTACTGACCAGTCAAGGATAAGATGAGACAACAAGATATTTAACCTGACACAAGGTATGTTTGTTACTTCTTATTTTCAA
>JARYGA010011337.1:0-55083 GCA_030545235.1 Helianthus tuberosus | reverse complement strand
GCTCGTTAGAGGGACCAAAAGCGTCAACTTTTAAAACTACACCTTTGGGTGACCATTTAAGCAAACAGGAGCGTCGTAATATTTAAGCATATGCTCGGGAATACTCCATATGGGCTACAAAAGGCTTAGATATTGTTAAACGATATTACACGTTGCTTCGTGCGACAAAGGGACTAAAAGCAATGACTAGCGAAACTACGCCTTTGAGAGGCCTTTTGAACAAACCGGAAACTCCGTATTACTCAGTCGCACTCCTGAGTATACCTAAGGTTGACCGTTAGAGGTTTTGAACCTTGTATTAACATGTTATGATGGATTAGAAACTTTCGTGCCAAAAATGCCAAATACGAAAGTTTAAGAGATAATAAAATGTGAAGGGACTATCTTGACAAACCTTTAAAAGTTGTTGCTGAACTTAAATAAACCTGATATGAAAAATTTAAGGACCTGATGTGTCGTTTATGGCAGTTTATGGCACAAATATATAAGACAGGGACTAAAACTGCCAAACTTCAAGCCGGACCTCTGTCGCGGGCCGCGACCACCAGGGTTGAGGCCTACGCGGGCCGCGAGCACGCAGAACAGCAGCAAACAGATTCTGTTTTAATGGTTTTGATTGTTTCTTGTTTTCCACTCTCAGCAAAACCTTTTTTAACAAACCTTGGACTTGTTATACTGATTTATTAGCTGGTTTTACACTTGTTTTAATCCTAGAACTCCCTAGGACACTTGTTGATCATCCAAGCATCCTCTAAACGCTATAAAAAGGGGTGTTGATTTCATTTCAAAATCACATTTTCTTCTCATTCTTGCTATCTCTCTCAAATCTGGAGGATCCTGAACATTTTGGAACCTCTTTTAAGTTCTATTCAGTCCATAGGACCTTATGTAAGTGTCCATTCATGACTAGTTTATTTTATTTGGCTTAAAAAGCCGAAGAGTCAAGCGTTACGATAAACACTTTGACTTTTAGCTAGACCATAAACGGTCAAGCCATTGTTCGCAACGAACATGGCTACGTGATCGTAATTAGGTAGGTGTTAAACCCTCAAAAGGGCACCTCCTAAAAATCACATTTGCTTGGTCAATTGACGAGTCAACGTAATATTGTTTTAAAAGGTCAACGGGTCAGTTTTCGAAATAATTGCGATATGAGTTTAGAAATGTTCTAAAATATGTTTTATCACTTAAACAACTTGGTAATAATTATTAGAACATGTGTAAACATGTTCGGCTCGTCAATTCCAGATTTAGGGTCGGTTCGCAACCGAAAGTCGCGAAGTTTGACTTCTGCGTTGACTTTCGATTATGAACCGAATTAGATTAGTTTGCTACTGATTTTAGGTTTTGTTATGATCGTAATTTAATGTAGCATAACCCTATAGGGTTATATTACACGATCATATTAGAAATCTGATTTTTTGCACATGTTTCGTTATTATGCTTAACTTTGACTATTATGCCCTTATAATGTAAAAACGAGATTTTTGGATATAAGAGTATACCAATAGATTTGTAACTGATATATAAGCATGTCAAATTAAGTTGACGTCATTTTCTGGTCTCAAACTAAAGTTATGCACGATATCGTAAAACTTAACTTTTTTTAATTAAATTACGCTTTTGTGCATAAATCATGTTTAAACCCAAATTTTGGCACCAAACTCATTACCTACTGTTATGATATAATTTTTAGGGGTTTTTGGAATGTTGGGTCAGATTATATACTGACCATAACTAGGAGTTCTTGTATAAATTTGATAATTGACGATAATGCCCTTTTGTTAATAAAATGAGATTTACATATGGTTAACATGCCAAACCTTTTTCCCACTGATTTTATATGAAAAATAAAATATTTTAAACATTCAAGGCTGATCAAAATCTTAGAATTTCAAAAACATCGCAAATATCGTCAATTGGCAACTTTTACGCTAATTAGGTGCATAGTATGGTTTAAAACCATATTTAGCACCCAGGACTTGTTACCAACTAAATTTATAAATAATTTTTAATACTTTTACAGTAGGTATAAGTCATGAACTCAGACTTCCAATTTTGTCCTTAAAACATATGTGAAATGACCAAAATGCCCCTACGGTGTATAGTTTGGTCATAAATGGTAAACCACACATATGTATGATATCCTACTATTATAACATCATAAAATAAATATTTTTACAGAATGTTTTAGACCAGAACATCAGTTTACTTTAAAACCTCTTTTATAAACCTTAAAATGACCAAAATGCCCTTCCGGGACTTAATTTGGTTTAAAAATCTTTTTGGGCATATATTGATCCCAAGACAAGTTATACAATGGGTTCTTCCCAGTGGCTTGGATTAACGACCTCCATCAAGCTAAAGCTTCACCTTTAAATGATTGTGAAACATACTTCATAATATCATGTTCTGCACAACCACTGATATCAACTAAAGTATCCATCTCATCGAGCCAGGTCATACAAAAGTCCCTTGGCTTACGAGAGACAAAGAATTTGTAAGAATAGGTTTTGACACATGGCTCCTGATTCAGCATAATTTGTTCGGATGGGATACTTTTCTGATTAGAAGAATGATGAGAATCGTCCTTATGAGATGTATGTGTTTTGGAAGGTGGTTTTGTGTGAGGTGCAGACTGGGTCCTAGTGCGAGTACCACTTGATTCTTTAAATTGTCTGTCAGCGGCTCGAGTGACAGCATTATCTATTAATGCTTATAGGTCTGCACCAGCTACATTAATCCTGGTGTTATCATTTCTCTCCCTTGGGTGACTATTAACCTCTTGAGATTCAGCCATGTAGCTTGATCGCTATATAAAAATGATGACAACAATTTTTATTCAGAAGTCTATTATAGAATCATCATTTTTGATGATTCATTAACCATGGTAATTATAAACCATAATGGTTAATTTGGTAATTTAATTTATTTAAAAAAAAATTATAATTTATCCCAGTTTTAAACTATTATGGGTGTTAAGGTGGCACACAAAGGCCTAGTCACAAGGACAGTTTTAATTTATAAGCCATGATTTTATAGGATCGTGGCATTTAGGTTTGAACGTAGTTCATCACCTTTCTTGACAGGGAGTCATAGACTACAACTGCCATTTGTCTTACTGGTCAATGATTATGGCCCGTAGGCACTTCATCACTAATGGATGTTTAAATCATTAGGTAAGAATAAGGAATTGGAAAAATCCAATACTAGGATGACAAGTGTGATTTTATTGTATCACTATTGTCAGGAGTGCTAACATGTTTTCAGATGTTAACAAAGATTTATTTTCTTAAAAAGGATTTACCATCATGGCCATGTCTTAAAATGACATATAGGCTAGGTTTTAACTTTAAGATTTTATTTAATGGCGGATCAATTATACATTGGAATACTATTTTAATTTACTTCATATAGTATATGCATATATTTAATGACAAATAAAAATTTTTAAAATGCAACATTCCATAAATTGAAAGAAGTACATAGCTGCCCTAAACGGGACTTTAAATAAACAACTTGTCCACACAGAGACTAAAATAACAAATACAAGTCCTCGCAGGGACCAAATACATAAATAAAATGTCCACGCAGGGAATTGATTTAAAAAGAAATTACAAAAAAATAAATAAGGATTTTTAATAATCCCTCTTCTTCTTCCCCTTTATAAGGCTTGCCAAACCCTTTAGTAGACCGTGGCGGCTCCTACGCTCCTCGTCTACCCTTTGCTCCACCTCGTGCAACCGCTGGAGGATTTCTTGCTGCTGTGGTGGTTGAATTTGTGGCGGCTGCTGCTGCTATGGTTGAGGAGGTGGTGGGTATTGATTCCCATATGCTGGGTACCCAGTCGGGTACGTAGCTGGAAAGGGTCCAGGGTAGAGAGCATTGTAGTTGGCTGCCTCGACATACGGGTCAACGGCAAGGGCATTATTGTAATTGTAACCCGAGTAAGCTTGATGCTCAAATGGGTTATACCATGCTGCACCTGGGTATTATGGAATTGGGTTTTTATAACCCATGGGCGGTAGTGCTGGTGCGACTGGTGCAGAGTCGACTTCAGAAACTGGGTTTGAAGGCCCACCCATTTGCGGGTCTTATTTAAGTTGTAACTTTGACCGGTTAGTTTTAAGTCGTAACTTTGACCGGTTAGTTTTAAATAACCTATTAGATTCCTAACGGGTCTTATTTAAGTTGTAACTTTAACCGGTTAGTTTTAAAGGAAAGTTTACGGTACAAAACGCAAGATTAAGTAGTGACCGGAAGAGAATGTGATTTAGACATAACAAGTATGAAGACTTGAATAAAATGGGTAAACTAAATACATTCTGGATTTTGAAGTAAAAATGAAAAGGTTTGACCCGTTTCGGTTAATTTATGCAAACTAGTTACATAAACCGTACCGAACGCGTGTATGCATAACGGGTAACCGAATGAGACATATACAAGTTCCAATAGTCATCATTCTTAAAATATGTTGTGATATCAGTATGATATCTTCCATTATACCCAAATCGAATTTAAAACCAATTTAAGCCCCGTTAGGGTATTTTGGTCATTTTAAAATTTATAAAAGAGGTTAAATAGCAAACAGAGGTTCTGGTCTAAAATATACAGTAAAAATATTAATTTTGTCAAGTTACATCAGTAAGATATCATACATATGTGAGGTTTATCATTCATGGCCAAACTATGCACCGTAGGGTCATTTTGGTCATTTCACATATGCTTTTAAGGTCAAATTTGGAAATCAGTAGGTAACAAGTCTTAGGTGCTAAATATGGTTTTAAACCATAATATGCGCCTATTTCACATAAAAGTCGGTATATGACGATTTTTGAGATGTTTAAAGAAATCTGGGATTTTGATCAGCCTTAACTGTTTAAAATATTTTATTTAATATATACGATTAGTAGGAAAAGGTTCAACGTGTAAATGATGTGTGAAACTCATTTTATTAGTGAAAAGGGCATTATCGTCAATTACCGAGTCCATGCAGGAACTCTATGTTATGGTCAATATAAAATTTGACAAAAATTTCCCAAAATCCCTAAATATCATATCATAATAGTGGCTAGCAAGTTTGGTGCCAAAAATTGGGTTTAAATATGATTTATGCCAAAAATGCAATTTAATTAACAAAAGTTTTTGTTTTACGATATCTTGCATAACTTTTATTTTAGACCATAAACTGATGTCAAATTTTTGTGACATACTTATATATCAGTAATAAAACTTTTGCCCTCTCACATTTTCAAAATCTCGTTTTAATGACAAAAGAGCATAATGGTCAATTTTAAGCAAATAACGGAACACGCATGAAATCTCTGATTTCTAAGGGACCATGTAGTATAACCTCAGAGGGGTATACTAACATATAATATGGTCAGAAAAGAACCCTAAGGCATAACTAAATTAAGCTAATTCGGATCAGAACTGAAAGTTAAAGAAAAAGTCTACTTTTGCGACTTTCGGTTGCGAACCGAGCCTAATACTTAGAACAGTCGGGTTGAACATGCCTAAACATGTTCTTATATTATTTACCAAGTTATTTAAGTGATAAAACGTATTTTATAACTTCCACATTATTAATTATGAATTATTTTATAAAAAGTGACTCGTTTGACTTTTCTGTTAAGCACTTTGACCCGACAATTGACTGAGATAACGTGATAATTAGAAGGTGCACTTTTAAGGGTTTAACACCTACCTAATTACCAACACATATGTTGGATCGTTCGGTGACCCTAATGAGTCAATCTGAGTAGTTCATCATCAAATACAAAGGCGGAATCAATGTAAAAGATGTCAACACAGCTTGTTCCTTTCTAATCTTTATCTATTACTGATTTCCTGAGCTTTTACAAGTTCAAATCTGACAAAAATCCAGCAGCACCTCAGCTCTCACACACTTAATTCCGTATGAAATGAACATGCACAACCCCTATATATAGATGATGTAATTTCGTTTGAATGTGGCATGACCTGTTCAAATGAAATTAAACTTGCTAATTTCGTTTGAACTGGCTTATGTCTCCTTCAAACGAAATTACCCACTAAAACATGAACAAACCCTAATTTGATCCCTGTTGTGCACTCGTTTATCCTATCTAGACATAAGACACGATTAAGACGAAGTTAACAGACAGTAGATGCACCAACAGACTCCCCCTTTGATGTTGACGAAGTCTTCAACGTCGAGTCTTTAGTCTTAGTCTCTTTCCAAATTGTCTTGACATTGTAAAAGCTTCCTTCAATCTTTATCTTCAAACTCTAATCTACAATCTCCCCTTTTGAATGTTGATCCAGAATTCTGACTCCCCCTTTCGCAGACTCCCCCTCTCGATAAGCTAGGGCTCGAATTCTGATTCAAACTTTGACATTTTCTTTACCATGGGGAACTTAACTCCTGTTTTCTGCATAATCTCTACCCAAATATAAGATATATGATAATAACAGTTTCAATCCAAAACTTACCATTCAAACTCATTCAATGATCTTGTCAGAATTAGAAATCCACTTAAGTATTCAGGTCCAAATTAATGACCCTGATTACTCAATTAGTCTACCAAGTCCAACTTAATTTCCTTGGTTGATCTGAGACAATTCACACTGAAATTTGTTCAATTTTTTCAAACAATTTTCTGAAATTTACAAGTTTCAAATTAATGAACTTGTTTCAACTTTTCAACTTTCACAAACTTATCATGATAAGCTCTCCTCATTTTCCAGTTCAGAAACTTCCTGCATCTGCTTCAAATTGAATCTGAAGATTAGCTTTCCACTTTGGTTTGTCAAAAATAAAGCAGAAATGTAAAATCTGTTTGGATTTTTTTTAATAAAGTTTCTAAACTAGAAATGAAGTACAGAAATAAAATGTAGTAAATGTAAACTATTTACAAACTTATATTTGGTGAGCGAGTTAGGGAATCATATCAGCTATTCGACAAGTCACAAGTACCGTTAAGCTTTGATTACATACTCAGAATTAAACAATTCACTTAGATTGTCGATATACTGATCCACTTAAATTCTCACACAATTTTCGATCTGTCCAGGATACGGATTAGTTGTTTTAGAGACTTAAACTCATTCATGTGTCCCACCTCTTGAATATACTCTCGTATCCAAATCCCAATATTCAGTCTTACAGGTGAGTATACCACAGATGATATCTGTAAGGGGTTAAATTGTGAAGAACCGTGAGAGCTCAGGTCAGAACTTCCGTTCAGCAGAGAGATGACGGCTTCGACTTTGGTGTGTCCCCTTTAGAGGATCTTTTCTTCAACAGCCATGATTAGCATTTTTCAATGTTTTATCATTTTTTAGCTGAGGGCGGCGCTATGTTTCAAGCAACGCAGAAAGTATTATACGGGGACTAGGTCAGAAATTTCGTTCAGCAGAAGTCCCGGGATAATACCCCAGATATCACTGAGTATAAAGACCTAGTATCTCAGAAAAATGGATCTTTCAAACGAGATTTTAGGGGTTACCTATATATCCAAGTAGTGTTCCCCATGAAATAAGTAAGTAAAGATCTAGGTTTATATCCCGAACAAACCTACTAAATGTGCAAAAACCTATCGGCACATCATCAGCGAGACTGTTTAAGACTTTTTAAACTTTCCATTTCTTTAGCATACCGTAACTGTCAAGCCGATGTACTATCATTTTCCCTTTTTACACAAGCTCTTTTTCATATTTTCTAATGTTTTTGGATTTTGAAAATATCTCATGTTTTTGTATTTTTGAAATTTTTTACTGTTTTTGTATTTTCTGAAAATATTACCCTACTCCCCCTAAATACCAAAACAAGTAAAAAATCGACAAACCATTGCAGATTGCTTCTCAACATCATTATCTACAATAGTACCATCATCAACGCCAATAATCTCTTCCAACACCGATAAAAGCTTCATACCGTTCAATTTTAACAAGTATTGAAAACGAGTTTTGTCAAACGCTTTGGTATGTAAATCAGCTTTTTGTTCGTCAGTGTGGATCTTCTCAATTCGTAACAACTTTATATGAAACCTAAATCAAGTACAAATTAATGTCCTTGATTAAACCTTGTCAAGAATGATGTCGATTCCTGCTCCACACTTACCAACCTGGAAGCTCCGGCAAGTCAGAAATTGATTAGCTGAAATAAGCTGCCCAAGCCTCATCAGACTCGGGTAATTTAACTTCATCTACACACTTTACAACCGACTTTAGAGGCGGAAAATTTTTATCATTCATTTCCAATTTATTTTCCACTTCATCTTTTGTTTCAACTTGTGCAACACCTTTTGAAGAAACATTCTCTTTGGTGAAATCTTCATATGAAATTGGAATATTTTCCTTTGTTATCTCCTTTTTAAGAATCATTTTCGGAACATTCTTCATCTCTTGTGGAGTTGAAGTTTGTTTCTCAGATTTTGGCTTCCATGCTTGTTGAGGCGACGCAACCCGTTTGTAAAGCTTGTCATTTTTAGTTACCACATTTTTAACAGGTTCAGTTTTGATTTTGATGGTGTCATCTTTCAAAACCTTTTGCTCAACAACCAATGGAGCTTTTCCTTTCACATCAACTTTCTTCCTTGGATTCATCACAACTTCAGTCTTAGGCTTCAAGTTGGTACACTTTCGTGCAATACATCCAACTTGATTGCATTTGAAGCATGTTCGGGTGTCAACTACCCGACTTGTGCCTTCAGACTGAGGTTGCGATGCTTTCTTCTCAATGAACTCTTTGTTTGATTTTGAAAAAATCTCAGATTCTTCATCAGAAAGTGAACTTGAACTGTTCACAAACACCTTTTTCTCAGCAAACTTTTTGTTTTGAACATTCTTTTTCTGGTAATTTTTACTACCCTAATAACCACCCGACCATCTGTTTCGATTGTTGTTATAAAAACACGGTGGAACAACAGGTTTCTTGTAGTAAGCTTTATCTTTTTCAAAATTCATTTGCCTCTTTGTCTGATTCAAACCTTCTACTTCAGACAAATCAATTTCAACCAGTTTGAAAACATTTTTCAACTTGTTCACATTAACATTCTCCAGTGGAAACTCAGGATCCGAATACAACTTATCCGATCCCGACATCTTGTACATGACAAGAGTAGGTTCTTCATTTAAGTTGTTTTTGGATTTTGATTTCGCAATGTATTTGTCTAGAAAACACTTTTCATCCTCAACTGAATCACTATCAGACTTCAAAACACTTTCAGCCATGCCTTTTACAATATTAGTTTAAACACTATCATCAGATGAAGAAAATGTAACATCAATTGACTCTGGAAGTTTTATTTCATTTGTTTCATCTTCATCATTAACCAACCCGGATTTTTTCTTTGAATAATTGTTTAAAACTGGTGGTGGAACCTGATGAAACCCAACCCCAGTTCCATCCGAGTAAACATCTTCGCCTGCTTTATTTTTCCCGATGGGTACAATATGTTGCAAAACAAAGCTTGCAGAGTTGTAACTGGTTAATTTCAACTGGATGCGTTCATTTTCAATTTTGGCTTCTTGAAATTGAAGCTTCCACTTAGCAATTTCATCTAGTTGCTGATTGATTAATTCTTCTTTCACTCTAAGAACACCGGTCAGTTGAAGATTTTCCTTGTCTGTCTTACCATTTCTTTCATCACAATCTTTAACCGTTCGTTTTAGCTTCTCAAAATTTTCTGAGATTTGACGATTTTCAAGAATCAATTTTTCATTTTCTTTCCTAATTCTTTCTACGTCATTTTTATCTTTTTCGGTTTTCTCAGTTAATTCTTTTAATTTGTCGTTCGAAGCTTTCAACAATTTAACCCGGTTTAAGATTTGATCTTCAACACTTCTGACTATACTAGTGAAATCTTCAACTTTCTTACCACTGAGGTAAGCAACTGTACTACAAGCCTTGCACTCTTTCATGCAATTTTTGCAGTTGTTCTCAGATTTACCATTCTTACCTGACACATGTGTATCATTTGTACTGACCTTATCTTTGGACTCAGTTCCAGAACCAGAAACTACCTCTAGTTTTTTTGCAGCTAGAACTTTGTCAGCCATCTTCTTCAAGTTTTCAGCGGTGAGTTCTTGTGACGTATCAATAACTCCGTCATCAATCTTTTTTAGCTCCAGTTCTTTTGCTGTCTCTTTTTCTTTTTCTTTCTCAACATCTTCTCCTCCTCCCCACCATTCTATCTGTCTGGCTTCTTCTTCATCAGCAATTTGCTTGGTGAGAACTTTAATATCAACGGTATCTGGATCCACAGCTATATTCCCATTAGGATCAAGATAACATTCTCTATCAGGATCCTATCTTTTTGCCTGTTTAGCTTCTTTGTATATACGATAGATTTTGCTTTTCATGAAATGAGATATTTCCCTCCTGTTCACATACTTCACTTTCTCAGATCTTTTATCTTTAAACGGAACAATCTTTGCTGCTGTGAAAGCATAACCAACTGAGTCTTCCTCCGGCAAAACATCACTCCAATCGTAACCTTCATCGTCATAAAAAACTGCAAGTTCCCTGGATTTCTCTTTGGGTACCTCCTTTATCTGCTTCATCCTAGGAGGTTCTGATTTATTCTGATGATAGATCGCTCTCTTGTAATAATCTTCTCGAAAAGGATTTGCAGTATCATCAGTGTAAGCATTTCTGCACTCACGCTTAAAATGACCTTTCTGTTTACACTTGAAACACGTCACTTTTGACTTGTCAAAGCCTAACTTGGTAGAAGGTCCACCAATAGACTGTCTTCCTGTAATCTCCATAAATTATTGCGCTCTTCTCACTGCACTGGCCATACACCACCTTATATCGATCAACTCCATCTCCTCAGGATCGATCTGATCGTAGTCTTCCTTTGTTATATTAGTGTTGCCTATCTTTCCTGCAACGAGACTTTCGTACGATTCTAACACAGAGGCTAAAAACACCATCTGTTGTTTAGTAGACTCTTCACTGAAATTCTGACCATTCTTCAGATCAACAGCAATGTTACATTGGAACAGATTCTTTGATGCAAATTCTTGATTCACAGTATTTGAACTCTCTGCAGAAAATGCTGTTCTTGGAGAACTAGTCTTTGGTAGATTTCCTCTATAGTACAACTCTACATTCTGCTGATAAGATGAGTTGTTGACTTTGCTAGATTTCTTGATCTCTAACTCGTGACTTTCCAGTCTTTCAATAAGCAGATCAACCTTCATATCAGTTGGCTTTATTGAATTCTTCAGCATCAATGCAAAATATTGCCAGTCTTGTTCATTTGGTAATGCATCAAACAATTTGTCTACCAGCTCTTCTTGAGTGTAAACGATCTCATGTCTAGCAAGCTCCATCTTCAGATGTCCAAATCTTTCGATCATCTTGGAAACATACTCATTCTTTAAACAACCAAACAAATCAAACTCTTTTCGTAACAGTTTCTTTTTGTTCTTCACTATTTCAGCACTACCAATACATTTTATTTTTAATTTTTCCCAAAGATCTCTCGAATCTTTGTATTCGATCAGCGCGATAATATCATCTCGAACAAATTGGTGAAGCAAAGCAATACACTTTTGTTCAGAAACATATCTTTCAATTTGATTATCTTCCAAGTTCTCATAATCATCTCTCCCCAAATCATATCCATTTTTCAAACTTCTCCAACTCTGATAAGCAAACACCTTAAGCCATTCCTCAAATCTTGTAGCCCACCAGTTGTATTCTTCAATCGCCATCAGCTTGGGCGGCTTATTGTATGTTCCGTATGCACTATCTACGCTCATAGCATCCTGAAGAATTTTCTTCGCACTCGGTGCTGGTGGAGTTTCATTCGTGTTATTTGAAGTGTCATCTCCTGAACCACCAGTAAAAGCAAACATATCATAAAACGGATTCCTGAACTCATCCAACTTTCACGTACCTGAAATGATCAACAAACACAGAAAATTTTTGATTTTGAAAAATGATTTTCAAACGGAATCAATTAAAACGAAATCAGCTTTTCAAACTGAATATTGTTTCAAGCGGAATAGGCTATCTCTAATTTTGTTTGAGATTTCAAACGGAATTACTGACTTGTATGAACTTTCAAACGGAATTACAATAAAGTGTCCTCTCAAACGAAATCAGCCAAATACTTCAAACGAGATACCGATTCAAACGAAATTAACTAACTTCTTCAAATGAAATTAGGTATATTGGGCACTTTCAAACGAGATTACCAGGATAGTTCAAACGAAATTATCTATGATGTCATCATTTTTCGAACAGTTTCAAACGAAGTTAGGTTTTTGATCAAGTTTTAAGCTGATTTTAGGTCCAAATCTTTCAAAGATTAGTTAACATTATGTTTCGCTTGATATATGTTAAAATCAGGCCATTTCAACCGTTCAAACTTGTTCAAATCAGAAAAGAATGAGTAGAAGTGAGAGAATCCGATGAAATCAAGCTGAATTGGTATGAACTCCTCGTCCTGAGCTCTGATACCACTTGTTGGATCGTTCGGTGACCCTAATGAGTCAATCTGAGTAGTTCATCATCAAATACAATGGCGGAATCAATGTAAAAGATGTCAACATAGCTTGTTCCTTTCTAATCTTTATCTATTACTGATTTCCTGAGCTTTTACAAGTTCAAATCTGACAAAAATCTGGCAGCACCTCAACTCTCACACACTTAATTCCGTATGAAATGAACATGCACAACCCCTATATATAGTTGACGTAATTTCGTTTGAATGTGGCATGAACAGTTCAAACGAAATTAAACTTGCTAATTTCGTTTGAACTGGCTCATGTCTCCTTCAAACGAAATTACCCACTAAAACATGAACAAACCCTAATTTGATCCCTGTTGTTCACTCGTTTATCCTATCTAGACATAAGACTCGATTAAGACGAAGTTAACAGACAGTAGATGCACCAACAAACTCCCCCACTTTCAATTCGAATAATGGCTGGACCGTTAGTGATTAATCACAAAGTCAAAGTATCATTATGATATCTTTGACTTTCGGTCATTAAGCTAATAAAATCTTAACTACAGAAGCTAAGAACGCTTACAAGGGTCCTTAGCATGAATATTGAACTTGAGAAAGCTTCCTAGATAACCAGGATGCTCCAGAGAAGTGATCCAAAGCTTAGCAATTAAGAGTATGAGAATTTTGAACTTGTGCAATGAAAGAAACAACACTAAGCCCCTATTTATACTACAAGAGGCCATCACCAGATCTTTACAGGTGTTAGGGCACTTCATAGATCATTATAGGTGTCTACAAAGGTTTTGAAAACCAGCAAATAGTCCCTTGTTTCGAGTTCATGTGAGTGCAAGGCTGAATTGAAGAAGAGAGGTGCAGAACCTGTACCTGTGCATGGATTCTACGAAAATCAGGCCGTCACGTCGCGCGACGGCATATGGGTGTTGGTGTGGCGCAGCGCCACCCTTATGGGGACCAACATAACAAGTTTCAAACATGGCAGTTTCAACCCCTGGACCTTTTAAAACTTAATAACTTTCATTTCAAGCACTTTTAACCCATAAAATTTACATTTTGATGATCCTTAGAATATAACCAAACATCGTTAGGTCCGGTTTCGTTAAACGATAACCGAAAACACAAGTTTTGCCTCATTAACGCTTTTAACCCTTTACTTACGAAAATTAACGTATTTAATATCAAACGATATCGAAACCTCGTGAATTTTTCATCACTCGTTCTTGAGAGTATAATTAATTGTTACAAAGCCCGGGTTCATTAAAAGGTCACTCAGAGGTAGTAATTTAACATGTTGACACATTTAACCCTCGCGCCTTGTAAACTTTCACTTTCTTTCACGAACGGCTTCATACGTTTCACAATCCATTCGTTTAAGAGTATAAACATTGTGTAGGGTTGTTGAAAGGAAAAATTTTCAAATGTTGACACTTTGGATCCTTTCACATACATACTTTCTTCGTTTGTCAACTTTAGTCCCTCGAAATCAATTCATTACACGTTTAAAGTTCATGACACGTGTCGTTACTACATTGGACATGATTTTGCGAGGTGTTACATCCTTACCCCCTTAAAAGAAATCTCGACCTTGAGATTTAATGAAATAAATGAGGGTATTTCTGTTTCATCGTGGATTCAACCTCCCACGTGTATTCTGGGCTTCTAAGGGCATCCCATTTCACTTTTACGACAGGCACAAGCTTTCTTCGAAGCCTCTTAACCTGTCGATCCTCGATCGACAAAGGTTTTTCAACGAATTTCAAGCTCTCATCTATCTGCACGTCCTTATGGGACATTGCTAGCGATTCATCGGCTTGACATTTTTCAAATTGCAGATGTGGAACACATTATGTATTCCACTAAGCTCTTCGGGTAGATTTAGCTTGTAGGCTACAGTTCCGACACATTCGATGATCTCGAATGGTCCTATGTATCTTGGGCTCAGCTTGCCCTTCTTGCCAAAACGCATCACCCCTTTCCAGGGTGACACCCTGAGTAACACTTTATCCCCTACCTCGAATTCAGAGGTTTACGCCTCATATCTACGTAGCTTTTCTGCCTATCCCTGGCAGCTTTCAGACGATCACGGATCTGAACAATCTTGTCCGTCATATCCAGGACTATATCAGGTCCTGATAGTTGGGTTTCTCCAACTTCCGCCCAACAAACTGGCGTTCTACACTTTCTTCCATACAAAGCTTCAAACGGTGCGGCTTGAATACTTGAATGATAACTATTATTGTATGAAAATTCAATCAAAGGAAGATGGTCATCCCAGCTTCTACCCAAGTCTATAACACAAGCTCGTAGCATATCTTCAAGCGTTTGAATCGTACGCTTGCTTTGGCCATCTGTCTGAGGATGACAAGAGGTGTTGAAATTTAGACGAGTGCCTAGGGATTGATGAAAGATTTTCCAAAAATGAGATGTGTACCTAGTATCCCTATGAGAGATAATAGACACTGGCACTCCGTGGAGAGATACTATCTCATCCACATACATCCGAGCTAGCTTATCGGAGCTGTGTGTTTCTTTAATAGGCAAGAAGTGAGCTGACTTGGTCAGTCTATCGACTATAACCCATATCGTATCGTTCTCACGTTTCGTCCTTGGTAACTTAGTAATAAAATCCATAGTTACCATTTCCCACTTCCAAGTGGGAAGTTCCGGCTGTTGTAGCAAACCTGACGGCTTTTGATGCTCGGCTTTAACCTGTGCACACGTCAGACATTTAGCCACATAGGTGGCTATAGATTTCTTCAAACCTATCCACCAGTAATTTGCCTTCAGATCCTGATACATCTTATCACTACGTGGATGAACTAAATATTTTGAAATATGAGCTTCTTGAAGAATCACGTGTCTAAGACCTCCATGGATTGGAACTCAGATTCTACCATTTAATCTAACGATTCCATCCTTGCCGCATGACAATTGATCGGCAGTTATCCCTAACTTCTCATTCGGAAAGTTAGTTTCCAAAATAGCTTCCTTCTGAGCAGCTAACAACCTTTCATTCAAGTTGTTCTTTAGTTCAATGCTTTTGGCATTGATCCTAATAGGCTTAACCCTTTCCTTCCTGCTTAGTGCGTCAGCTACAACATTTGCTTTGCCCGGATGATATCGAATTTCACAATCATAGTCATTCAAAGTCTCCATCCAACGACGCTGCCTCATGTTAAGATCCTTCTGGTTAAACAAATGTTGAAGGCTCTTATGATCGGAATAAATCACACACTTGCTTCCATATAGGTAATGCCTCCAAAGTTTTAGTGCGAATACAACGGCACCCAATTCTAAATCATGGGTGGTGTAATTCTTCTCGTGCACCTTCAGTTGACGTGAAGCATAGGCAATAACCTTGCCTCTCTGCATAATCACACAACCCATACCGGTGTGCGATGCGTCGCAGTACATAGCAAACTCTTCAATCCCTTCTGGCACTATCAACACAGGAGCATTGCTTAATTTCTGCTTAAGAATCTCAAAGGATTCTTGTTCCTTGTGACCCCAATCGAACTTTATATTCTTACGAGTCAACGAAGTTAGAGGTGCAGCAATCCTTGAAAAGTTTTCTATGAAACGCCTGTAGTATCCTGCTAGACCCAAGAAGCTGCGAATTTCGGTAGGTGTTTTAGGCGCTTGCCAATTCATAATCGCTTCAATTTTAGCAGGATCCGCCTGGATACCATGCTCGCTTACCACATGTCTAAGAAATTGGACTTCACGAAGCCAAAACTCACATTTGGAAAACTTGGCGTAGAGCTTCTCTTGCTGCAGAAGTTTAAGGATACGCCGGATATGTCTTTCATGATCGGCTTGATTCTTTGAATAAATGAGTATGTCATCGATAAATAAAATGACAAAATTGTCTAGGTACGGCTTGCAAACGTGATTCATGAGATTCATGAATGCTACAGGTGCATTAGTGAGCCCGAAAGGCATCACTAAGAACTCATAGTGGCCATAGCGTGTTCTGAATGCGGTCTTGTGCACATCTTCAGTTCTGACCTTCAACTGGTGATAACCTGACCTTAGATCGATCTTCGAAAAATAACTTGCTCCCTGCAGTTGATCGAACTGATCATCGATTCTGGGTAATGGATATCGGATCTTGATTGTAACTTTGTTCAGCTCATGATAATCAATGCATAGACGCATTGATCCATCCTTCTTTATCACAAATAGAATTGGTGCTCCCCAAGAGGACGAGCTAGGTCGAATAAAACCCTTTTCTAACAAATCATCCAGCTGCGTTCTTAATTCCTTCATTTCTGTCGGTGCCAACCGATAAGGAGCTCGTGCTACAGGGGCTGCTCCTGGAATAATATCGATCCTGAATTCCACTTGTCTGTCTGGAGGTAAACCAGGTAGTTCTTCAGGAAAAACGTCTGGATATTCAGAAATAACAGGGATGTCTTCGATCTTGGGCTTTGGTTCATCAATGGTTACCTGTGCCATGTAAATGACACAACCTTTCTTCAAACACTTTGATGCCTTAAGCGTAGACACTTGCTTAGGTAATCCGTACTGCGTATCTCCTTGTATTGTAAGTGATTCACCATAAGGATTCTTGATAACCAGTTGCTTCTTATCACATACAATTTAGGCTTGGTTAAAAGGTAACCAATCCATGCCTATCACTATATCGAATCCTATCAATTTCAACGGAAGCAAGGATAGCGGAAAATAGTGATTCCAAATGGATATGAAACATCCATCTAATATTGTTGAAGCAATCTCTATGGTACCATCGGCCAATTCTACCTCATATTTTATGCTTAGAGTTTTAACAGGCAGATTTAACAGTTTACAAAATTTATTTTCTACAAAAGACTTATCTGCGCCAGAATCAAACACAACTCTAGCATATACATCATTGATAAGGAAAGTACCTGTTATAACATTATCATTCTGAACTGCCTCCTAAGCATTCATCTGGAAGACTCGAGCATTGGTCTTTTTAGCCTCATCAGGCTTCATTAGTCTTCCTGAGCATCTCCTTTTCGTTGCAACCATAACAGGTTGCATCCTTCATTTTCTTGCAATCCAAAGTTCAATGCTCTTTGGACTTGAAGATCCCACAAACTTTAGGTTTTGACTGGGATTGTGATTGTGATTCGAGTCTACACTTCCCAAAATGGTGTTCCTGGCAGGTTTTACATTTAGGATTCTCCCCTGACTGCTAGGTGTCCTTTCTAAACCCAGAACACTTCTTATGCTCAGAGTTCCCCTTTCGTTTCTTATCGGAGCAATGAGAACTCTCATCCTCCCGCTTCCGCTTTCCTTCGTCAGAAGCTTTGACAGACTTGTTTATGACTCTCACACACTTAATTCCATATGAAATGAACATGCACAACCCCTATATATAGATGATGTAATTTCGTTTGAATGTGGCATGAACTGTTCAAACGAAATTAAACTTGCTAATTTCGTTTGAACTGGCTCATGTCTCCTTCAAACGAAATTACCCACTAAAACATGAACAAACCCTAATTTGATCCCTGTTGTGCACTCGTTTATCCTATCTAGATATAAGACTCGATTAAGACGAAGTTAACAGACAGTAGATGCACCAATAGACTCCCCCACTTTCAATTCGAATAATGGCTGGACCGTTAGTGATTAATCACAAAGTCAAAGTATCATTACGATATCTTTGACTTTCGGTCATTAAGCTAATAAAATCTTAACTACAGAAGCTAAGAACGCTTACAAGGGTCCTTAGCACGAATATTGAACTTGAGAAAGCTTCCTAGATAACCAGGATGCTCCAGAGAAGTGATCCAAAGCTTAGCAATTGAGAGTATGAGAATTTTGAACTTGTGCAATGAAAGAAACAACACTAAGCCCCTATTTATACTACAAGAGGCCATCACCAGATCTTTACAGGTGTTAGGGCACTTCAGAGATCATTACAGGTGTCTACAATGGTTTTGAAAACCAGCAAATAGTCCCTTGTTTCGAGTTCATGTGAGTGCAAGGCTGAATTGAAGAAGAGAGGTGCAGAACCTGTACCTGTGCATGGATTCTACGAAAATCAGGCCGTCACGTCGCGCGATGGCATATGGGTGTTGGTGTGGCGCAGCGCCACCCTTATGGTGACCAACATAACAAGTTTCAAACATGGCAGTTTCAACCCCTGGACCTTTTAAAACTTAATAACTTTCATTTCAAGCACTTTTAACCCATAAAATTTACATTTTGATGATCCTTAGAATATAACCAAACATCGTTAGGTCTGGTTTCTTTAAACGATAACCGAAAACACAAGTTTTGCCTCGTTGACGCTTTTAACCCTTTACTTACGAAAATTAACGTATTTAATATCAAACGATATCTAAACCTCGTGAATTTTTCATCACTCGTTCTTGAGAGTATAATTAATTGTTACAAAGCCCGGGTTCATTAAAAGGTCACTCAGAGGTAGTAATTTAACATGTTGACACATTTAACCCTCGCGCCTTGTAAACTTTCACTTTCTTTCACGAACGGCTTCATACGTTTCACAATCCATTCGTTTAAGAGTATAAACATTGTGTAGGGTTGTTGAAAGGAAAACTTTTCAAATGTTGACACTTTGGATCCTTTCACATACATACTTTCTTCGTTTGTCAACTTTAGTCCCTCGAAATCAATTCATTACACGTTTAAAGTTCATGGCACGTGTCGTTACTACATTGGACATGATTTTGCGAGGTGTTACATCCTTACCCCCTTAAAAGAAATCTCGACCTTGAGATTTAATGAAATAAATGAGGGTATTTCTGTTTCATCGTGGATTCAACCTCCCACGTGTATTCTGGGCCTCTAAGGGCATCCCATTTCACTTTTACGATCGGCACATGCTTTCTTCGAAGCCTCTTAACCTGTCGATCCTCGATCGACAAAGGTTTTTCAACGAACTTCAAGCTCTCATCTATCTGCACGTCCTTATGGGACATTGCTAGCGATTCATCGGCTTGATATTTTTTCAAATTGCAGATGTGGAACACATTATGTATTCCACTAAGCTCTTCGGGTAGATTTAGCTTGTAGGCTACAGTTCCGACACATTCGATGATCTCGAATGGTCCTATGTATCTTGGGCTCAGCTTGCCCTTCTTGCCAAAACGCATCACCCCTTTCTAGGGTGACACCTTGAGTAGCACTTTATCCCCTACCTCGAATTCAGAGGTTTACGCCTCATATCTGCGTAGCTTTTCTGCCTATCCCTGGTAGCTTTCAGACGATCACGGATCTGAACAATCTTGTCCGTCGTATCCAGGACTATATCAGGTCCTGATAGTTGGGTTTCTCCAACTTCCGCCCAACAAACTGGCGTTCTACACTTTCTTCCATACAAAGCTTCAAAAGGTGCGGCTTGAATACTTGAATGATAACTATTATTGTATGAAAATTCAATCAAAGGAAGATGGTCATCCCAGCTTCTACCCAAGTCTATAACACAAGCTCGTAGCATATCTTCAAGCGTTTGAATCCTACGCTTGCTTTGGCCATCTGTCTGAGGATGATAAGAAGTGTTGAAATTTAGACGAGTGCCTAGGGATTGCTGAAAGATTTTCCGAAAATGAGATGTGTATCTAGTATCCCTATGAGAGATAATAGACACTGGCACTCCGTGGAGAGATACTGTCTCATCCACATACATTCGAGCTAGCTTATCGGAGCTGTGTGTTTCTTTAATAGGCAAGAAGTGAGCTGACTTGGTCAGTCTATCGACTATAACCCATATCGTATCGTTCCCTCGTTTCGTCCTTGGTAACTTAGTAATAAAATCCATAGTTACCATTTCCCACTTCCAAGTGGGAAGTTCCGGCTGTTGTAGCAAACCTGACGGCTTTTGATGCTCGGCTTTAACCTGTGCACACGTCAGACATTTAGCCACATAGGTGGCTATAGATTTCTTCAAACCTATCCACCAGTAATTTGCCTTCAGATCCTGATACATCTTATCACTACGTGGATGAACTAAATATTTTGAAATATGAGCTTCTTGAAGAATCACATGTCTAAGACCTCCATGGATTGGAACCTAGATTCTACCATTTAATCTAACGATTCCATCCTTGCCGCATGACAATTGATCGGCAGTTATCCCTAACTTCTCATTCGGAAAGTTAGTTTCCAAAATAGCTTCCTTCTGAGCAGCTAACAACCTTTCATTCAAGTTGTTCTTTAGTTCAATGCTTTTGGCATTGATCCTAATAGGCTTAACCCTTTCCTTCCTGCTTAGTGCGTCAGCTACAACAATTGCTTTGCCCGGATGATATCGAATTTCACAATCATAGTCATTCAAAGTCTCCATCCAACGACGCTGCCTCATGTTAAGATCCTTCTGGTTAAACAAATGTTGAAGGCTCTTATGATCGGAATAAATCACACACTTGCTTCCATATAGGTAATGCCTCCAAAGTTTTAGTGCGAATACAACGGCACCCAATTCTAAATCATGGGTGGTGTAATTCTTCTCGTGCACCTTCAGTTGACGTGAAGCATAGGCAATAACCTTGCCTCTCTGCATAATCACACAACCCATACCGGTGTGCGATTCATCGCTGTACACAGCAAACTCTTCAATCCCTTCTGGCACTATCAACACAGGAGCATTGCTTAATTTCTTCTTAAGAATCTTAAAGGATTCTTGTTGCTTGGGACTCCAATCGAACTTTATATTCTTACGAGTCACGAAGTTAGAGGTGCAGCAATCCTTGAAAAGTTTTCAATGAAACGCCTGTAATATCCTGCTAGACCCAAGAAGCTGCGAATTTCGGTAGGTGTTTTAGGCGCTTGCCAATTCATAATCGTTTCAATTTTAGCAGGATCCACCTGGATACCATGCTCGCTTACCACATGTCCAAGAAATTGGACTTCACGAAGCCAAAACTCACATTTGGAAAACTTGGCGTAGAGCTTCTCTTGCTGCAGAAGTTTAAGGATACACCGGATATGTCTTTCATGTTCGGCTTGATTCATTGAATAAATGAGTATGTCATCGATAAATAAAATGAAAAAATTGTCTTGGTACGGCTTGCAAATGTGATTCATGAGATCCATGAATGCTGCAGGTGCATTAGTGAGCCCGAAAGGCATCACTAAGAACTCATAGTGGCCATAGCGTGTTCTGAATGCGGTCTTGTGCACATCTTCGGTTCTGACCTTCAACTGGTGATAACCTGACCTTAGATCGATCTTCGAAAAATAACTTGCTCCTTGCAGTTGATCGAACTGATCATCGATTCTGGGTAATGGATATCGGATCTTGATTGTAACTTTGTTCAGCTCATGATAATCAATGCATAGACGCATTGATCCATCCTTCTTTTTCACAAATAGAATTGGTGCTCCCTAAGAGGACGAGCTAGGTCGAATAAAACCCTTTTCTAACAAATCATCCAGCTGCGTTCTTAAAACGTCTGGATATTCAGAAATAACTGGGATGTCATCGATCTTGGGCTTTGGTTCATCAATGGTTACCTGTGCCATGTAAATGACACAACCTTTCTTCAAACACTTTGATGCCTTAAGCATAGACACTTGCTTAGGTAATCCGCACTGCGTATCTTCTTGTATTGTAAGTGATTCACCATAAGGAGTCTTGATAACCAGTTGCTTCTTATCACATACAATTTAGGCTTGGTTAAAAGATAACCAATCCATGCCTATCACTATATCGAATCCTATCAATTTCAACGGAAGCAAGGATAGCGGAAAAGAGTGATTCCAAATGGATATGAAACATCCATCTCATATTGTTGAAGCAATCTCTATGGTACCATCGGCCAATTCTACCTCATATTTTATGCTTAGAGTTTTAACATGCAGATTTAACAGTTTACAAAATTTATTTTCTACGAAAGACTTATCTGTGCCAGAATCAAACACAACTCTAGCATATACATCAGTGATAAGGAAAGTACCTGTTATAACATTATCATTCTGAACTGCCTCCTAAGCATTCATCTGGAAGACTCGAGCATTGGTCTTTTTAGCCTCATCAGGCTTCATTAGTCTTCCTGAGCATCTCCTTTTCGTTGCCACCATAACAGGTTGCATCCATCATTTTCTTGCAATCCAAAGTTCTATGCTCTTTGGACTTGAAGATCCCACAAACTTTAGGCTTTGACTGGGATTGTGATTGTGATTGTGATTCGAGTCTACACTTCCCAAAATGGTGTTTCTGGCAGGTTTTACATTTAGGCTTCTCCCCTGACTGCTAGGTGTCCTTTCTAAACCCATAACCCTTCTTATGCTCAAAGTTCCCCTTTCGTTTCTTATCGGAGCAATGAGAACTCTCATCCTCCCGCTTCCGCTTTCCTTCGTCAGAAGCTTTGACAGACTTGTTTCTGACTGCATCAAGTGTGAGAGATAGAGAGATCCACCACTGACCTGTATGTGGTAGGTCTGGATGCTTTCACATTTTCCTTGATTTCTGGAGCTAGACCTCCAATAAAACGTGCTATGCGCTTTGGTTCCGGTGTGACCAAATAAGGAACCAATCGGGACATGGTGTTGAAGCTTGTAACATACGCCTGACAATCCAATGTCTTCATGACCAGAGTCAAGAAGTCGGTCTTGATTTTCTCTACCTCATGTTGAGGACAAAAGTTTTCTTGATTAGTGCAACAAATTAATCCCAAGACAAGTTATACAATGGGATCTTCCATGTGGCTTGGATTAACGACCTCCACCAAGCCAAAGCTTCACCTTTAAATGATTGTGAAACATACTTCACAATATCCTTTTCTGCACAACCACTGATATCAACTATAGTATCCATCTCATCGAGCCATGTCATACAATCAATGGCTCCATTTTTCTCCTGTGAAGTCCCTTGGCTTGCAAAAGACAAAGTATTTGTAAGAACAGGTTTTGACTCGTGGCTCCTGATTCAGCACAATTTGTTTGGATGGGATACTTTTCTGATTCGAAGAATGATGAGAATCGTCCTTATGAGATGTACGTGTCTTGGAAGGTGGTTTTGTATGAGGTACAGACTAGGTCCTAGTGCGAGTACCACTTGATTCTTTAAATTGTATGTCAATGGCTCGAATGACAGCATTGTTTTGGTCAAAAATTACCGAAGCAATTAAGTGATTAAATTAGTTAAGTGAGGTAGTGTGCTAAGAAAGTGTGTTGAAAATATGCTGATTAAGTTGTTTGCAAAAACAGTTTCCAGTATACGGCTCAGGATATTGAGCTGTATCTACGATCAAACTATGAGCAAAAAGTAAAGGGGGTGACACGAGATATACGAGGAAAGCCCTTGATCAATCTGGATCGCCGGCACAAAACCTCGGGAGCTGACAATCGCAGCTGCCTTGTTCTTCTTATTACTTTAAACGTCAGGATACAGTGCAAGATATTGATCAGATCGCTATGTGTTACAATACTTTTTGTGAGAGTGAAAGTTGCGAGAGAGAAAAGTGTTAGAAAGCAGTGAGTGTAGTTGTGTCCTCTTCGATCTGATTTATCCACCTATTTATAGCTTGTAAACGAAAACAAAATCTCCTATAAGTATGGGATGCCTTCGAATATTCTTTAGTAGCCGTTGGAGACCAGGTAAAGCGGGTTCAACGTCCTTCCTTGAACAACTTAGAGCGAGTCTTCAGGAGAAAAGGTCCTCATGAACGTTGCAAGCTTGGACTCATATTCCTGCACATAATCCGTTAGTGATCCTCAGGATATCATCCAGGATGTTACCAATATCCTGAATGAGTATCCCAGGCATGAACATATATCACGAAACTAAGATATAACTTAAGATATTACCCAGGATATGGGCTCAGAATTTCACCCATAACAATTGTCCCCAAAAATGTTACCGTTAGGTATCCTGATACTAACGGTTACATTTTTCATGACAAACGAGGCAATTAATAGACTCATGATGTTACCGCTTGTAACCGTGCAGCCTATATTTACTCATTGCTCCCCTATATCTTCTCATGCTTATCCCCATTTAACCTTTACCGAATAGAAAAAAGGTAAATACTTCTCTCTCTCAATTCCAACTTCTTTTTTCATTCTGCTCAATATTCCGGCGACAATATGGCAAGGCGGACAAGATCCGGCTCCGGCGATTCTGCTCCCACGTTTATCCACCAGAATATTCTCCAAGATCCGGAGAAGGAAATATGCACCTTTGATAGTGCACACTTGTCAGCCCTTAAAACCTCTGGCATCTTCCCAAAAGGGACGGTGTTCCGGCCATTTGATCGGGAAATCCGATCAGTTATGGTTTCCGATGAGTGGTTATGCTTCAATGCTTTTCCTTTTACCTTAGGGTTACAATTTCCTTTCTCGGACTTTATCACCGAGTTCTTTAATGTTACCAAAATCTGCTTTAGTCAGACAATGGCGATGCTCTGGCAAGTTTTGTCTGTTCTTGACCAGATCAAGAGAAATCATATTCCTGACCTCTCCGTTCATGACCTCCCCCTAGTATATCGGCTTAGATGCCATGGTTCCTGTAGATTCTTGTTCTATTCTACCTCCGGTGATCCGCTGATACTTCGTGCCACCAGGAATGAGGAGAAATGACAATCCAAATTCATCTTTGAAAAAGAGACTCAATCCCTGGTGGAACGGAATATCCGGTGAAGTGGATGAGAAAGGGTAGGATTTAGGGTTCTAGGATGATCCTGTCTTGTATCCTGCTTTATATATTGAGCTAATCAACTTTTTTATTGTCTTGTACACAGCTGATTTAAGGAAGCTTGCACCTCCCCTAGCTGATTCACAGAAGAGAATTGATGTTATCAGACTCCTCCCAGAGGTTGAAAGAAGTTTTAATCCGTCTCCACCATCTCCAAGCCCTCTTTCCAGTGCAAACATGTCTGGTAATGATCCTGCACGATATCATCCATACATGTTTTTAGTTGATATATTTAGGAAAGAATTTCACTCCCTGTATGCAGACTCCAGCAAAGTTCCAATCCTCCTTGATCTTGACGAGCTCTATAGTTACCCCACTCAAGTTATTGTCAAGAAAGAGACTCCTGCCGCTACCAGCTCCAAGCCGCTCCCGGCTCCTAAGCCCAACACGAGGACTCGTGCTTCCACCGCAAAAAAGAGGAAAGGTTCCGAAGTTAGTGCCCCAGGCTCTGAAGGGTTCTTCTATGAAGAACTCAGCTTTTCTGACTCCTTGGAGCCGATGACATCCTTCCTTAACAAGGTAATATCCTGCGACTATATCCTGCACATATATCCTGATAGGATATCCTGACAGGATATCCTGGTTAATATATTTTAACTCATACCTGAATTTTGATGTACAGGGCCTCCAACATATGCTCCACCTTTACACCGATGCTTGCAGCATGAACGCGTTCCAAGAGGCCAGGATCAAACAGCTTGAGACCACTGTTGCTGACCAATGGGCCATTGCCGAGGTGAAGACTCGGCATTACAAGGACAAGCTGAAGAAGGTCACCCAGGATGCTGAGATCAAACCGGCTACCGTCCAAATGGAGCATGAACAGGCCATGGTCTCTTTCCGGGAAGGGATCAAAGCCTCTGCCATCGTCTCTCTGCTACAAGCTCGCATTAAGATGGCTTATGAGGCCAAGGAGACAGGCCTTGAGTGCCCATCCTGGCCAGTTGAATACTGGGTGGCAAAGCTGAAGGAGCTTGGATGCAAGGTTGTGCCATATCCTGCTGAAGCCGGTGAATCCTCTAAGTCAGCAGAGGTGGTGGACAAGGCTGGAGAAGAAAAGGATGTTGGGACGGATGTTGGTCTGGATGCTGCTTAGGATACTGGGGCTGAGAAGACGGAGAAGGCTGGTGAAGACGCTGCTGTGTGAGGGCATTTAAGTGGGCGATGATGGATATTGATGCCTAGGCCGGAGCCCACTTTTTTAAATTTGATCGTTGGTCTGTAACCCCAAAACAATTTACTTTTTCTTCACTTTACTTTTCCTGCATTTGAACAATATGATGGCCAAAGGTGGAGGGATCCTGAGTTTTAGGACGAAGCCCTTGGTCATCAATGTTAGTATGCTTTACTTTTGGACAATATAACAGTTGGAGGTGGATGGGTCTCAGTTTGAGACAAAACCTTCAACTGTTAAGTACATATGGTATGGGACTAATCGTGCTTTTGGTGGATGGACCTTGGTTTGAGGTGAAACCAAAAGCACAACTTTTGATATGCTAATAATATAACTTTCTTTTGGCTTTATTTCTGTTGTTACTATTTTATGCATAAATCTCACTTATGAAAATAGTTTAGTTTAGACAATTTTGGGAACACATTGTAAGAATATCCTGAGAGATATCCTACTCAGGATACTGCCTCAAGTTATCCAAATAAAAATGAGGGACCATACCAAATATTCCCAGAGCGTCAATTCCAATCTTCAATCACAGGGATGTCCCTAGTGCACACTTGTAAGTTTGAATCCATCCTTTAAATTGTATAATGTATGTCTCTTGTGTTCAACATAGGAATGTAAACATAGTCATACTTTAGCTTTACTGAATAAATCCTGAATATCCTGGGGTAAACCCTTAATATCCTGGGATGAACCCTTAATATCTTGGGGATAAACCCTTAATATCCTGGGGATAAACCCTGATATCCTGGGGATAAACCCTGATTTTCATGCGCTACAGGCGGGAGTGTATAAACTCCAAGACTTAGAAAGGTGAAAACCATTAAACCTTAGAGAGTATGAAAATACTCTTTCATGAGAGAGGGTGATCAATCCTCATATACCTTGAGAATCTAGGATATAGCCAACAATAACGAAATTGTCAGCCACTTTTACATGGACTGGTCCAGCTATCTTGAACTATCCCTGGATAACTTGCGCTCCAGGCGGGGTGTTTAAACCCAATTCGAGAGAAAGGTGAATACCTTTAAACCTGTGAAGGGATCAGGATCCCTTAATCGTGAGAGAGGGGGCCAATCCTCTAATCTTTCGAGTTATCCTGAGTGTATATCCTGGTGTATATCCTGCAAAACAACCTTAAACTAAGGTGGGTGTTAGCTTGGCTAACACCCTTCCGATGCTTAAGTCAGTATTGGGTTCGAAAGAATAAATAAACTCAAATATATTGAAAAGAGATAGAATTCATACCATCCTGAGTTAGAAATTAAATTCTAAACTCACTTGAAATAGAGCTTTAGATGTATAGCATTCCAGGATCTTGGTAGCATATCCCCTTCCATATTCTTGAGTCGATATGCTCCTTTTCCTGCTTTTGATTCAATCTCATAGGGTCCTTCCTGTTTTGGTCAAAAATCAAGTAATGATAATGCAACCAAACTTTCTGTTATGAGGTATGATGCTTGAATCAATGAACAACACTAAGGATCACTCAGAAATGAAATGAATAAGTGACACAAAGATTTATACGAGGAAAAAGCCCTTGATCAATGAATGATCTCCGGCATAAAAAACCTCGGGTGATGGAAACTACCGATCACCAACTCAGATTAAACAAGAAATGTATTACAACTTCGGATGATAGCGAGCTAATTACAAGGATCACTATAGTGTAATGTGCAAAAAAGTGTGTAATCGCCCAGTGAATTGTCAAGAGCTGGTGAGAGCAGTTGCGAGTGTGTGTGTTAAGCTAAAAATAGCCAAGTGTCTCTATTTAGCTTGCTATCCCTTTTAAAAATGGAAAATATCTAAGCTAACAAACTGTCCGCATTTCATGCAAGTCCTCCACGAACTCCATAACGTCCATTTCAGTTAAGCACGTGCGGAATAAGTATGGAATATGCTCCAGGAATATCGCCAAGACCAAGTCCAAGCTCGTACTCCTACAAAACAACTTCATATTCAAAGTAGACAATCGTTAGTATAAGGATCCTTATGATGATCCACGATCCAGATCCTACAATACTTTCTGAGGATCATTAATTCAGACAGAATTGAGGATCACTAAACCCAACAGTAAATGAGGATCACTGATCATTGGAAAATCCTCCCCTAACAATTGCCCCCAAAATATAAGGAGTAAAAATGTACATAACGAGTTATATTTTCTGTTCTTATCCGCAACGAATCAACGGATAACTAGCCGTTGTAGTCGGACTAGCCGTTATCATCCTGACGTCACTGAAGTGACTACCCTGCAAGATCATTATTATAAATTGAAGTTAGGAATAGGGATCAATTTGCATTTAAATTCAAGAGAGACTCCCTTTAAATCCACATTTGAAGATCAAGCAGGTATCTCTCTTCCTCTTCTCCCTTTACGTTTTCTTTCTCCGTTCATCTTCTTCTCTAGCATCATGACCAAGATGATGCTAAGATCCTCTCCGGCTAAGGATCACACAAAAGATAGTCCTCTTAAGAGCCAGGGGATCATCGAAGACTCAGCGAAAGAAAGATGCTGCTTTACCGATCCACAGATAGACAGGATCCGACATTGCTTTCCGGCAAACACCAATTTCAAACCATTTGATCCCACCATTCTAAGTGATTATATTTCTGTAACCTGGGTAGCCTTTCCGGTCACACCATTTACAATAGCAAGAAGGCATTGATCTGGGAATGTCGGAGTTGGCAGAGATGTATGACCTCGTAAGCCATGGATCTCATCGGTATCTACTCAAACATAAACCTGGTGAAGAACACCCCATCTTCAAAGCCACTAAGAATGACACCAACTGGAAACGGCGATTCTTCTTTGTCAGAAGGGATTCTATCCCTGATGGAAAGGATCTGCCAAGGAAGTGGACCACCCATGGTAGGATAAAGGATCCTTAGAAGGATCACCGAATAAGCTTGTTTCTGATGAGGATCACTAACATGCTTTTGTTTCTTTTGTACAGCTATCTCTGTTTCGCACATTATACCATCACCTGCCACCAAGGAGTGGCTTGCTGCTTTCAGAAAACTTGATCCTGCAACAAGGTCATTTCAAGCCAATACCCAGGATTCTCAAGAAGTATCCTCAGGTTCCGTAACAATGTCAAGTAAGTATCCTGTTTTTTGCATTATTAAATGTTTAAATAAATAGTTAAATAGAAATGGGATAAGGATACTTATCTGTTTTGGGTGTGTAGGTGCTGGAAAGTCATCAAAGTCTGCTTCTCGCTTTAGTGTCACTGATCTCGACACCGTCCGATCCGGTGGAAAGAAAAGGAAGGCCCCTGGTACCCTTGAGGGTCTGCCCCTGATCCAGCATCAGTTCGAGGAATATGTTGCTGATGTAAGAATAACTGATCCTCGAATATGATTCTTGCACATGATCCTTCTATACTGAGGATAAGGGATCCTGAATTGTACCCTTTCTTTTGCAGAAATTTGCTGAAATCCGAGACTATGTTGGGAACGTCGAAGAGATTGAGGAGAAATACTCTGACCTCCAAAAAGTGGCGGTGCTCAAGGATCACAAGATTACCTCCCTCGAAAAGGACCTCAATGATGCCAAAACTCAGGCGGTTGTAGCTCAGATCAATGCTGACTATGAGAAGCACGAGATCATGGAGGATGCTAAAGTCTCCGCTGCCATTGCCATGTACAAAACCAAGTTGCAGATGGCCCAAGAAGCTCAGGATCCTAATTTTAACAGGAGCAACTAGGACATGGAGGGCTGGAAGGCTAGGCTGGCTGAGTTGGAGGATGAAGAAGAGGCTGATGAGGTTCTGGCAATTGAGGCGACCAACAGCGGCAAGGATCAGGGTGGAGAAGCAAGTGGAGCTAGTGAAGGTGATGCAGCGAAGGTGTAAGCTGCATGAATGGGCGATGATGGACACTTCTATACATAGCCGGAGCCCATTTTTTAAGTTTGGTTGTTTGTTTATTGTTAGGGGAGGATTTTCTAACAATTAGTGATACTTGCTTGTTATCCTAATAAATGATCCTTACTTCTGTGACAGACAGTGATCCTCAGAAGAGCTTCAGGATCAGGATCATGGATCATCTTAAGGATCCTCATACTAACGATTGTTTGTTTGTGTTTCGTATTATTTTACAGGAGTAACAAGCTTGACTTGGTCTTGGCAAATTTACTATGGAATATTCCAGGGGTATTTCACACACGTTTGACTGGAAATGGACATTGTGGAGAACGTGGGAGCATGGCTCAAAAGTCGGATAGTTTGTTAGCATAGTTAACTTCTATTTTTAAAAGGGGTGACGAGCTAGTAATTAAAACACTTAGCCATTTTCAGCTACACACACTCTCGTACAATTGCACTCTTGAAGCTTTCGGCAAACACTTAACAGTTTTCACTCACTTTTACACATTTCACCATAGTGATCCTTGTACCTAGCTCGTTACTATCCGAAGTTGTAAACATTTACTGATTTATTTGAGCTTGGTGATCGGTAGTTTCCATCACCCGAGGTTTTTTTTGCCGGAGATCTTCTAAAGATCAAGGGCTTTTTCCTCGTATAAATCCTTGTGTCGTTTGTGCAATTTACATTGAAGTGATCCTTATCATTGTTCCTCATTTCAAGCATCATTCCCCGTAACTAAGAGTTTGGTTGCATTATCCTCATCAGATTTTTTGACCAAAACAGTTTGGCGCCCACCGTGGGGCAATTGGTGCTTCATTCCTAAGAAGTTTTTCTGTTGGTGATCATTCCGGTTCATTGCATACAAATACATGGCTTCATCATTGAAGAATACCTCCAGTGCGATGTCTGCAGTCAATTCATCCCAGGGCATTCCACCTTTGCCTCCACCACCTTCTGGACCTCAGAAAAATGCCGAGAAGAAACCAACTCCCATTTTCTCAAAACCTCCAACTTCTTCTGCTTCTTATACTCCTACTACTAGTGACTTGTTTACTCTGATTTTGCAGATGAAGGAGCACATCCAGCAGCAGGATAAGACCAATGAAAGAATCCTTAGAGAAATTGGAGACATCAAGAAACAAAAGAGATCGGCAGAGGATCATTCCCCACTAATGCCCAGATCTTTGAATTTTGACACTCCGGTTATAACTTCTCAGCCTTCAGCGGTTCCAGACGTTCAATATGTTGGAGGACCAAAAGGGGTGCATTACGGATCATCAGCAATGACTCAGGCTTCAGGGTTACACTTTCAACCATCAGGATCCCATCCTCAGCATATAGGATCCTTTGCAAGCTCAGGAGGATACTCAGGAGCGCAGTAGATTCAAGGGTACTGGCCGTTTCAAGGATCCTCCCAGGTTCAAGGATCCTCCCAGGTTCAAGGATCCTCCTATGTTCAATGATCCTCCCAGGTTCAAGGATCCTCCTATGTTCAAGGATCCTCCTATGTTCAGGGATCCTCCTATGTCCCAGGATCCTCCCAGGTCCAAGGATACCCACAGTTTCAGGGATCCTTCCAGATGCCAGGATCCTTAAGGAGTTTGCAATCAGGAAGTTCCGACGTCCATCAGGGGGATTTCATTCCAATGCAAACCATTGCTTCTACTCGTCCATCGGTCATTCCAGAGCCCCAACAATATGGATTAACATCCATTCTTCCTAATTTGAATCAAATGGGAGGTAACACTTTTAATAATTCTTATACTACTAACCATGGCCTTATGCAGGATCCAGGTATCAATCATGCCATGGCCAGAGAATTGCAAAAGTTAAAGGATATGATATCAAGTGTCCCAGGAGTGGTCAAGCCTATCCCAGAGATTGTAGATTGGAGCCACAAGATATCTCGTTTTGCACCACCAATCTGTGATGCTGAGATACCCAAGAGGTTCCATGTACCAACCATGAAGTTGTATGATGGTTCAACGGATCCTGAGGAACACATAGCTCAATACAGGGAAAGGATGGAGATCAACCCCATCCTAGAAAGGTTAAAGGAAGCGTGTCTGTGCAAGGGATTTGGATCCACTCTTACTGGATCGGCTCTTAAATGGCTGCTAAGTCTTCCTCCCTACTCTATTACCTCATTTGCTAATCTAGTTAACCTATTTAATAATCAGTTTTCTTGTAGTAGAAAATTTGAACGATTAACTAGTGATCTATATAGGATAACCCAGGGTCATAATGAATCATTAAGGGATTATATCACTAAATTTAGTAAAGAATCCTTAGACATTCCCAACTTGGATATAGCCACGGCTGTTGAGGCCTTCAAAATGGGATTGCTTAGGGATTCATTGTTCTATGATGATCTTGTTATGACACCATGCAGGAACCTAGATGAGGTAAGAACCCGGGCCCTTAGGTTCATCCGGCTAGAGGATGACAAAAGGATCCAGGAGAGGTTAGCAGGATCCTCAAAGCAAGAGAAGCAAGGATCCTCATTCAAGAACAAGTTCAGATCCTATAATAGATCTGATAACCAGAATGTGCATGCTGTTGAACAAGAAGAGGATGATGAGGATTATCCTCCAATCTCTGAATATTGTTTTTCTGTTGATAACAATGAACTAATCCTTGCGATGCAGAATTTAGGTGATAAAGCTAGATGGCCCAGAAAAAATGATAGGCCAGCTGCAACAAAGGATAAATCAAAGTGGTGTGCATACCATGAAGATTTTGGGCATCTCACAGAAGAATGCATTGCACTAAGAAAGGAAATTGGATACTTGTTGAGCAAGGGGCACTTGAAAGAATTATTGGGGAGAAAGAAGTCAAGGACTCAGGATCCTGAAAGGATCCCAGAGAAAGCTCCAGCCCCTCCAGCAGAGGCACAAATTATAAACTTTATATCTGGAGGATCAGACATTTGTGGAACATCCTTCTCCGCAGCCAAAAGACATGCGAAGGAAACCAAGATGGATAATGGAGATAGACCCATTCGAACATCCAGTGTCTCCGAAGGAAAAGTTATAACTTTTGATGAGGATGATCGTGTTGATATCCAGGATCCTCATCACGATGGTTTAGTTATTACTCTTTTCATTTCTAACCATTTTGTCCGCAGGATCCTTATAGACGGAGGAAGCTCTGTGAACATTATCCAGCTAGATGTTCTCAAGAAGATGAACATCCCTGAATCCGACATCATACCAAGATCCTCTGTGCTCGTGGGATTCAGTGGCGAGACCAAGAATACTCTGGGGGACATTAAACTCCCAATCTATATCGAAGGCCTACATTCTTACCAAAAGTTTTGTGTTATTGACTGTTTATCTTGTTGTAATGTGATCCTTGGCAGGCCTTGGATACACGATATGAAGGCAGTCCCATCCACTTATCATCAATGTGTGAAGCTTCCTAGTCCTTGGGGAATAGTGAAGATTGATAGTGATCAGCAAGAGGCTAAGAACTGCTACACCTCATCAATGAAACCAGCATCAAAGTCTAGGGAGCAATAGCAATCAAAGTGTCCTCCAAGGGATGTCTTGGAGGCGAGAGAACAGGATATAGTAGAAATCCTTATGGATCCTGATGATCCTGAATCTATAATTTATATAGGATCAGGGATCCTTGAAGGAATGAAGGAAGACCTCATATCCTTCCTCAAAAGGAGAAAGACTACCTTTGCATGGAAACACGAAGACATGACAGGCATATCTAAAGATGTAATTACTCACAAACTTGGCATCGATAGGTCCTTCAAACCAATCCATCAAAGGAGAAGGAAATTTGCACCAGAAAGAAATGCCATTATCCAGGAGGAGGTAGAGAAATTACTCCGGGCAGGTATGATTAGAGAGGTCAAGTATCCAAGATGGTTGGCCAATGTGGTTGTTGTTCAAAAGAAAAACGGAAAGTGGAGGGTATGTGTCGATTTTACCGATTTAAATAAGGCATGTCCCAAGGTTCCTTTCCCATTACCCCACATTGACTCCATGGTGGATGCAACTGCGGGTCATGAACTGTTAACTTTTATGGATGCTTCATCTGGATTTCAACAAATCTAAATGGAACCATCCGATCAAGAGGATACAGCCTTCATGACTCCAACTGGTATATATTGCTATATTGCTATGCCGTTCGGACTAAGAAATGCAGGTGCAACTTATCAAAGGCTAGTGAATATGATGTTCAAGGATCAGATCGGTCAAACTATGGAGGTTTACATAGACGATATGGTGGTAAAATCAATAAAGGCTGAGGATCACCTAAGAGACTTGGAGGAAGCATTCGATATCCTTGATAAATATAATATGAAGCTTAATCCTTCAAAATGTCACTTTGGTGTTAAAGCAGGTAAATTCTTAGGATATATGGTGACAAAGAGAGGCATTGAAGCCAGTCCAGAACAAATCAAAGCAATAGTGAACATCAAGTCCCCTACCAATGCTAAGGATGTTCAGAGATTAATAGGCAGGATTGCAGCTTTAAACAGATTCATATCCACATCCTCATAAAAGTGCAAGGAATTCTATGATATCCTAAGGAAGAACAAGAAATTCGAGTGGACTGAGAAGCATGAAAGTGCCTTAAGAGCTCTTAAGGATTACCTATCCTCGGCTCCGGCTTTGATGAAACCAGAAAAAGGAGACGTGTTATCCTTATATCTTGCGGTATCCTCAAAAGCAGTAAGTGCCGTCCTTGTCAAGGATCATGAAGGTACACAACATCCTGTCTACTATGTAAGTAAGAGTTTACTTGATGCTGAATCCAGGTATTCACACTTAGAAAAACTTATCCTTGCATTAATTATGGCATCTACCAAGTTAAGACATTATTTTGAAACTCATGTTATTATCGTTAAAACTAATTTTCCAATCAAGAATGTCCTCAGGAAACCTGAAATGTCAGGAAGGATGGCTAAGTGGGCAGTGAAGCTAAGTGCATATGATATAAGATATGAGCCCAGGACAGCCATTAAATCCCAAGCATTAGCTGACTTTGTGGCAGATTTCAGTAGTGATTTACAAAAGGAAGCTGAATTAGAAGTCCAGCAGCTAGAAGATACCAAGGATCCTTGGATACTCTACACTGATGGATCCTCAAACATCAAGGGAACAGGGCTTGGAATACTACTAAAATCGCCACAGGGGGACATAATACCCCACTCTATAGCTTGTGAGTTCCAAACCACTAACAATGAGGCTGAATACGAAGCCTTAATAGCTGGTTTGCAAATTGCTAAGCATATGAGGATTAGGTATCTTGAGGTACATGTAGATTCTTTGTTAATCACTAATCACTTTAATGGATCCTATGCTGTTAAAGGTGAAAAGCTAATCAAATATCTGGAGTTAGTCAAAGAATTGGCAATCTCTTTTGTATCCTTTAGTTTGACACAGGTACCAAGGGAAGAGAATGCAGAGGCAGATGCACTAGCCAATTTAGGATCATCCTTGAAGATCCCGGAGGATATCAAGATCCCTATTATCCATATCCTGACCCCGGCTATCGAGGATCATGTGGCTATGGAGATAGGAGAGAATTCTGCAATTATCCCTAGTGAGGATACTCAAACTCATTCAGGATCATGGATCCTCCCAATCATGAGATACTTACAACATGGAGAGATTCCTATAGGAGAAAACCCTAGAGCTTTCAAAATTAAGGTATCTCAATTCACAATTTTAAATAATATGTTGTATAGACGATCTCTTGCAGGACCATACTTAAGATGCATTGAGGATCCTGAAATCCAAGAAGTTTTAAAAGACTTCCATGAAGGAGATTGTGGAAACCACACTGGGGGCAGGGCGTTATTCTCAAGGATCCTGAGGACAGGATACTACTGGCCAACCATGAAGAGAGATGCTGTGGAGTATGCTAAAAAGTGTGATCCTTGTCAGAGACACAGCAATATCCTTCATTAGCCGGCTGAATTTTTACACCCTATATCCTCTTCTTGGCCATTTATGAGATGGAGGATGGATATAGTTGGTAAGCTTCCTAAGGCACCTGGTGGAAAAGTGTTCATGCTAGCTATGACTGATTACTTCTCCAAGTGGATAGAGGCTGAAGCTTTTGCCCAAGTCAGAGAAAAGGAAGTTATATCCTTCATTAAAAGAAATATTATAACTAGATTTGGTATTCCTTCTGAAATTATATGTGATAATGGTTCCCAATTTATTGGGGGCAGAACTACTAACTTTTGTGACAGCTGGGGGATTAAGATGATAACATCAACACCAGTACACCCACAAGCTAATGGTCAAGCAGAATCATCCAACAAGATCATCATCAACAATTTGAAGAAGAAGCTTGGATCCAAGAAAGGGAAATGGGCAGAAGAACTACCTTATGTGCTTTGGGCTGATAGGACAACCCCTAAGAATGCTACTGGTCAAACGCCATTCTCTTTGGTATTTGGGGCAGAATCAGTGATCCCAACAGAAATGGTGGTTCCAACTGCTAGAACAAGTACCCGTGATCCTGAGGAAAATGATGAGAACTTGGCTCAAGACCTGGATACTATTGAAGAAATCAGGGATCTGGCTAGGATAAGGATGGCCAGTTATCAACAAAGAATGGCTGGTGCTTACAACAAAAATGTCAGGATCAGGAAGTTTCAAGTTGGAGACATGGTATTAAGGAAAGCATTTCAGAATACCACCAATCCTACTGATGGAAAATTGGCTCCAAAATGGGAAGGCCCTTATTTGATTGAAGCTGAAGCAGGAAAGGGGGCATATAGATTGCTAACCATGGAAGGTGATTTGCTACCAAGAGCTTGGAATGTTGTCCACTTGAAGAAATATTTCATGTGAGCAGGATCCTCATGGCACAAATGATCCTTACGTTAGGGGTATCCTTGAAGGATTCTTAAAGTATCGGTGATCCTTACTTTGGTAATGTCCTAATCCTGAACTATTTCATTTCCTTATTTTCTCATATAAGGATAAGGATCATGTGTCCTTTATCCATCTCTCACGTGATTTTAAGTTTTGAAAGTTCAGGTATCCTTAGCAAAATGTTGGTTATCTGCAGAAGAAATCCGTTCCTTGGGTTTAACCCCAGTTATTTGGGCTTGACCCCAGTTCCGCCTGTAGCGCATGATGATCCTGGTATAGTTCAAGGCAATGGGACCAGTACTCGCTTTAGGGGCTGATAATTCCATTGTACTGGCTATACCTAGGATCCTACGTATAATGGTAGACGTACCATACATCCGTTCCTAAGGTTTCTAACGTTTTCACGTTAGCTAAGGTTTTGACATTTTCATGTCACTAAGTTTGGATAGTCGCCAGTTAGGGCCATACTCCAGTTTACATACGATCCTTGGGCTTGTCCCCAGTTATCCTTGGGCTTGTCCCCAGTTGTCCTTGGGCTTGTCCCCAGTTGCTAACTCTTATCTTATATTAGCTTAGTCCCAAGTTATGCTCTATTTCAGGTCCTTGAAGATAAGCAACTAGGGATCCTTGATCCTTACTTCTCTCTAAGGTTTATCTTATAGTTATCCTGATTATGCTTAGGATCCTAACTTGGATCCTCAGGTATGATCCATAACTATTTTTAATTCTATTCATTGTTTATTTGAATAACCCTTAAAATTTGACAACTAAACTTGTGATCCTTAAAATATATTACTTTTTGGGATTCTTCGACTATAGTATATTTGATCATGGATCATATCCTAAATATTTTCAATCTGACTTATTCAAAATTGCTTATTCAATAAGTGTACATCAAAACAATTGAGAATTAAAGAGACAAAAAGGATAACAATACAAGATAAGCGACAAAAGATTAAGGTTTTATTTATTAACAAAAGATTAACCCTTAAAAGGTTGTCAAAATTACCTACCCCGAGCATCTACCAGCAATACGTGGCCCGTCCGCTGGGGTAGGTAAAGGGTGTCCATTGTCTAAAGGTCTTAGTAGTGCAGGAAATAAAAAGATGGCAGGATCACAATGGCTTCATCCCCCAAACAGAGGATCCCTCCACCAGTTGTAATCCTACCTATTGTCCAAAGGATCATTCATGATCCTTAACCCTAATAGCTATTGTTTAGTTATTACAGACCATCACTGTTTTAAAAACATCACAACCACAAAAAACTACTACCAAATTTAAAAATTGGGCTCCGGCTACGTCTAAGAATGTCCATCATCGCCCAATTGGGCAGCCTACACCTTCGCTGCATCCTCATCCCCTCCGGCTTCGATATCCTTAACCTGATCCTTCCCACTGCCTCCAACCTCGATCGCCAAAACCTCCCCAGCCTCTTCATCATCTTCAAGATCAGCCAACCTCGCTTTCCAGCCCTCAACATCCCAGCTGCTTCTGTCGAAGTTAGGATCTTGAGCTTCCTGGGCCATCTTTAGTTTTGTCTGATACATTGTGATGGCAGCAGAGACCTTTGCACCTTCTATGAGATCATGCTTCTCATAGTCAAAGTCAATCAGGATTTTAGCCGTCTTAGTCTTGGCATCTTGAAGGGCTTTTTCAAGATCAGCAATCTTAAGATCCTTAAGCACTGCAACTTGTTGGAGGTCAGCAATCTTCTTATCCTGCTCCTCGACGCTTCCCACATAATCTTCAAACTCAGCAAATTTCTGCAAAGAAAAAGACAAAGCAATTCAAGATCAGATGATCCTCAAATGAGTAGGATACCTAGGCAGAATTGATGATCCTCACGTCATTGAAGTATTCAAGGAACTGGTCGCGGATCAGTGGTAGGCCTTGTAGGTCCTCTGTGTCAGAAGTTTTCCTCTTCTTGCCACCCCTTCCTTTAGTGGGTGCCTTGGGAATGGAGATGCTAGGACTGGTAGTGGACCTCTTCTTCTTGGATCGAACAACATCAAGGTCGGCAGTGTTGAATTGGGAGGCAGGCTTGGAAGATTTTCCAGCACCTACACAACCAAAACAAGATAAGTATCTTTACTTCACTTATATTTCACTATTTATTTAAAATTTTAAACAAAGATACTTACTTGACATCGTGACAGAGCCTGAGGATACCTCCTGAGAATCCTGGGTGGTTGTCTTGAAAGATCTTGTTTCAGGATCAAGTCTCTTGAAAGCGGCGAGTCTCTCTTTGGCAGCAGGAGACAGTCTGAGGTGTGAGAGGGTGATAGCTGCATAACAAGAAAGCAAAAGTATATAAGTGATCCTTATATCAAAAGAAAGTTCTCTGGTGATCCTTCTCAGGATCCTCCATCCTACCATGGGTAGCCCATTTCCTGGGTAGATCCTTCCCGTCATGGATAGAATCTCTCTTTACGAAAAAGAAACGTCGCTTCCAGTTAGTATCATTCTTGGTAGCTTTGAAGATCGGGTGTTCCTCACCAGGTTTACGTTTGAACAAATAACGATGAGAACCAAATGTAGTAAGATCATACAGCTCTGACATTCCTAGGTCTATCCCTTCCTGCTCGATGATCCTTTCAAGGGTATACAAAACCCTCCAGATCATCGGCATGGCTTGGATATAAGAGATGCCGGTTAGGGAAAAGAAAGATTGGGTGAAGGCTGGAAAAGGATATGTATAGGCTATGGTGAACGGAGTGACAGGAAAAGCAACCCAGTTGTCGGAAATATGATCACTCAGGGCATTGGGATCAAAAGATTTAAACACGGTGTTCGCCGGGAAACAGTAGCGGATCCTATCAATCTGCGGATCGGTGAAACAGCAGCGTTCTTTTATGGAATCTTCGATGATCCCCTGGCTCTTCAGTGGGCTGTTTTTCGGGTGATCCTTAGCTGGGGAGTTCCGGAGCAACATTTTTGACAGAATGATGGAAAGAGACGGAAAACAGAGCAAAAGAAGGAAGAAGATGAAGAGAGAATACCTGTTTATCTTAGGATGCAGTTATAAAGGGAGTATCTCTGAAATTTAAATGCAAACGATCCTATCTATATCTCCTATTTATAATCATGATTGTGCAGGGTTGTCACTTCTGTGACGTCATAGTTGCAACGGATAGTTCAACATCAACGGCTATATATCCGTTAGTTAGTTGCGGATAAGATCAAGAAAATATAATTCGTTCATTTTACATATTACTCCTTATATTTTGGGGGCAATTGTTACAGGGGGATTTTCTAACAATTAGTGATCCTTACTTGTTATCCTAATAAATGATCCTTACTTCTGTGACAGACAGTGATCCTCAAAAGAGCTTCAGGATCAGGATCATGGATCACCTTAAGGATCCTCATACTAACGATTGTTTGTTTGTGTTTCGTATTATTTTGCAGGAGTAACAAGCTTGACTTGGTCTTGGCAACGTTACTATGGAATATTCCACGGGTATTTCGCACACGTTTGACTGGAAATGGACGTTGTGGAGAACGTGGGAGCATGGCTCAAAAGTCGGATAGTTTGTTAGCATAGTTAACTTCTATTTTTAAAAGGGGTGACGAGCTAGTAATTAAAACACTTAGCCATTTTCAGCTACACACACTCTCGTACAATTGCACTCTTGAAGCTTTCGGAAAACACTTAACAGTTTTCACTCACTTTTACACATTTCACCATAGTGATCATTGTACCTAGCTCGTTACTATCCGAAGTTGTAAACATTTACTGATTTATTTGAGCTTGGTGATCGGTAGTTTCCATCACCCGAGGTTTTTTATGCCGGAGATCTTCTAAAGATCAAGGGCTTTTTCCTCGTATAAAATCCTTGTGTCGTTTGTGCAATTTACATTGAAGTGATCCTTATCATTGTTCCTCATTTCAAGCATCATTCCCCGTAACTAAGAGTTTGGTTGCATTATCCTCATCAGATTTTTTGACCAAAAACAGTTATGATGTTTTTGTTGAACAATGATGGGTTGTAATAACTTTAGACAATAGTTTCTAGGGTGAAGGATCATGGATCCTTGAACAATAGGCTGGATAATGGGTGGTGGATGGATCCTCTGTTCGGGGGATGAAGCCACTCGTTATCCTTTCGTCTTTTATTTCCTGCACTACAAAGACCTGTAAACAATGGACACCCTTTGCCAACCCATGTGGACGGGCCACGTTTTGCTGGTAGAAACGTGGGTTGGCAATTTTGACAACCTTAAAGGGTTTAACGTTTTGTGAATAAAATAACTTTAACTTTTTGGCTATCTCCCGTGTTGCTATCCTTGTTAGTACTTTACTTTTCAATTGTTGTGATATACATTTTGTCTAAACTTATCAAGTAAAGAAAAAATTTAATAAATATCCTCAAAAAGTTTAGGATATGATCAAGGATCACATATCCTATAGTCGACAAGTTCCGAAAAGTAGTATATTTTAAGGATCATAAGTTCAGTTGTCAAAGGATAAGGGTTACTCAAATGAATAATGAATAAAATCAAAATAGTTAAGGATCATACCTGAGAATCCAAGTTAGGATCCTAACCTTTAACACTTATAATTAGGATAACCAAAAGACAAACCTTAGTAGAAGGTAAGGATCAAGGATCCTTGGTCGTTTGTCTCCAAAAACCTGAAATAGGATACAACTTGGGACTAAGCCAATATAAGATAAGAGTTAGTAACTGGGGACAAGCCCAATATACCGGGGACAAGCCCAAAGGATAACTGGGGACAAGCCCAAAGGATAACTGGGGACAAGCCCAAAGGATCGTGTGTAAACTGGAGTATGGCCCTCACTAGCGACTATCCAAACTTAGTGACATGAAAATGTCAAAACCATAGCTAACGTGAAAACGTTAGAAACCTTAGGAACGGATGTATGGTACGTCTACCATTATACGTAGGATCCTGAATATAGCCAGTACAATGAAATTGTCAGCCCCTAAAGCGAGTACTGGTCCCATTGCCATGAACTATACCAGGATTATTGTGCGCTACTGGCGAAACTGGGGACATGCCCAAACTGGGGTCAAGCCCAAATCACTGGATACTTCTGTGGATAATCAGTCCTTTGTTAAGGATACCTGAACCTTCAAAACTCAGAATCAAGTGAAAGGAGGATAAAGGATACAGGATCCTTATCCTTATCCTTATATAGGATAATTAAAAAAAAATGAAATAGTTTGGGATTAGATCATTACCAAAATGAGAATCATCTGTCTTATAAGGATCCTTCAAGGATCTTTGTCATGTTAGGATCATGGATCCTTATCACATGAAGTATTTCTTTAAGCGGACAGTATTCCAAGCTCTTGGCAGCAAATCACCTTCCATTGTTAGCAATCGATATGCCCCCTTTCCTGCCTCAGCTTCGATCAAGTAAGGGCCTTCCCATTTTGGTGCCAACTTTCCATCAGCAGGATTGGTGGTATTCTGAAATGCTTTCCTTAATACCATATCACCAACTTGGAATTTCCTGATCCTGACATTTTTGTTGTAGGCTCCAGCCATCCTTTGTTAATAACTAGCCATCCTTATCCTTACCAAATCCCTGATTTCTTCTATAGTATCCAAGTCTTGAACCAAGTTTTCAGCATTTTCTTCAGGATCACGAATGCTTGTTCTTGCAGTTGGAACCACCATCTCTGTAGGGATCACTGATTCTGCCCCAAATACCAAAGAAAATGGAGTTTGGCCAGTAGCATTCTTGGGAGTTATCCTATCGGCCCAAAGCACATAAGGTAGTTCTTCTGCCCATTTTCCTTTCTTGGATCCAAGCTTCTTCTTCAAATTGTTGATGATGATCTTGTTGGATGATTCTGCCTGACCATTAGCTTGTGGGTGCACTGGTGTTGATGTTATCATCTTAATCCCCCATCTGTCACAAAAGTTAGTAGTTCTACTCCCAATGAATTGGGATCCATTATCACAAACAATTTTAGAAGGGATACCAAATCTAGTAATAATGTTTCTTTTAATAAAGGATATAACTTCCTTTTCTCTGACTTGAGCAAAGGCTTCAGCCTCTATCCACTTGGAGAAGTAATCAGTCATAGCAAGCATGAATACTTTTCCACCAGGTGCCTTAGGAAGCTTACCCACTATATCCATTCCCCATCTCATAAATGGCCAAGAAGAGGATATAAGATGCAAAAGTTCTGCTGGTTGGTGAAGGATATTACTGTGTCTCTGAGAAGGATCACACTTCTTGGCATACTCCACATCATCCTTCTTCATAGTGGGCCAATAGTATCCTGTCCTCAGGATCCTTGAGAATAATGCCCTGCCCCCAGTGTGGTTTCCACAATCTCCTTCATGAAAATCCTTTAGGACTTCTTGGATTTCAGGATCCTCAATGCATCTTAGATATGGTCCTGCAAGAGATCGTTTATACAACATATTATTCAATATTGTAAATTGAGATACCTTAATTTTGAAAGCCCTAGGGTTTTCTCCTGTAGGAATCTCTCCATGTGGTATGTATCTCATGATTGGGAGGATCCATGATCCTGAATGAGATTGAGTATCATCACTAGGGATGATTGCAGAATCTTCTCCTATCTCCATAGCTACATGATCCTCGATAGCAGGGGTCAGGATATGGATAATAGGGATCCTTATATCCTTCGGGATTTCAAGGATGATCCAAGATTGGCTAATGCATCAGCCTCTGCATTCTCTTCCCTTGGTACCTGTGTCAAACTAAAGGAAACAAAAGAGAGTGCCAATTCTTTGACTATCTCTAAATATTTGATTAGCTTTTCACCTTTAACAGCATAGGATCCATTAAAGTGATTAGTGATTAACAATGAATCTACATGTACCTCAAGATACCTGATCCTCATATGCTTTGCAATTTGCAAACCAGCTATCAAGGCTTCATACTCAGCCTCATTGTTGGTAGTTTGAAATTCACAAGCTATGGAGTGGGGTATTATGTCCCCCTGTGGTGATTTTAGTAGTATTCCCAGCCCTGTTCCTTTTACATTGGAGGCTCCATCAGTGAATAGTATCCAAGGATCCTTAGTTTCTTCAAGCTGTTGGACTTCTAACTCAGCCTCCTTTTGCAAATCACTACTAAAATCTGTCACAAAGTCAGCTAAGGCTTGGGATTTGATGGCAGTCCTTGGTTCATATCTTATATCTTATGCACTAAGCTTCACTGCCCACTTAGCCATCCTTCCTGACATTTCAGGTTTCCTGAGAACATTCTTAATTGGAAAATTAGTCTTAACGATAATGGCATGAGTCTCAAAATAATGTCTTAATTTAGTGGATGCCATTATTAATGCAAGGATAAGTTTCTCTAAGTGTGAATACCTGGATTCAGCATCAAGTAAACTCTTACTTACATAATAAACACGATGTTGTGTACCTTGGTGATCCTTAACAAGGACCACACTTACTGCTTTTGAGGATACTGCTAAGTATAAGGATAATATATCCCCTTTTTCTGGTTTCATCAGGGTCGGGGCTGAGGATATGTAATCCTTAAGAGCTTTGAGGGCACTTTCATGCTTCTCAGTCCATTCAAATTTCTTGTTCTTCCTAAGGATGTCATAGAATTCCTTGCACTTTTCTGTGGATTTGGATATGAATCTGTTCAAGGCTACGATCCTGCCTGTCAATCTTTGCACATCCTTAGCATTGGCAGGGGATTTGATATTCACAATAGCCTTGATTTGCTCTGGACTTGCTTCAATGCCCCTCTTTGTCACCATATAGCCTAAGAATTTACCTGCCTTAACACCAAAATGACACTTGGAAGGATTTAGTTTCATATTAAATTTATCAAGGATATTGAATGCTTCCTCCAAGTCTTTAAGGTGATCCTCAGCTTTCTTGGATTTAACCACCATGTCGTCAATATAGACTTCCATAGTGTGTCCAATTTGTTCCTTGAACATCATATTGACTAGCCTTTGATAAGTAGTGTTTTGGTCAAAAATTCTGTTGAGGATATTGCAACCAAACTCTTTGTTTCGGGGAATGATGCTTAAAATGTATAACAACGATGAGGATCACTTCAATGTAAATTTGCACAAACAACACAAGGATTTATACGAGGAAAAAGCCCTTGATCAAGAGTTGATCTCCGGCACAAAAAACCCCGGGTGATGGAAACTACCGATCACCAAGTTCAAATAAATGATTAAATGTTTACAACTTCGGATAGTAACGAGCTAGGTACAAGGATCACTATCGTGAAATGTGTATAAGTGAATGAAAATGAATGAATGTTCGTCAAGAGCTTCAAGTGTGCGAATATATGAGTGTGTGTAGCTGCAAAAATGGCTAAGTGTTTCTCTACTAGCTCGTTACCCCTTTTAAAATAGAAATCTAACTACCAAACTAACTATCCGACTTTCGTGCCATGCCTCCACGTTCTCCACAACGTCTATTTTTGGCCAAGCACGTGCAGAATAGTTTGGGAATATTCTCCAGGAATGTCGCCAAGACTTGGTCAAGCTTGTTATACGTACGAGATAGTACAAAACATAAGTAAACAATCGTCAGTACGAGGATCCTTAAAGTGATCCATGATCCTGATCCTGAAGCTCTTCTGAGGATCACCACCTGTCACAGAAGTAAGGATCACTAATTAGGATAATGAGTAAGGATCACTAATTGTTAGAAAATCCTCCCCTAACAATTGCCCCCAAAATATAAGGAGTAATTTATTTTCTTGATCTTATCCGCAACTAACTAACGGTTATATAGCCGTTAAAATAGAACTAGCCGTTGCGATCATGACATCATAGAAGTGACTACCCTGCAGAATCATAATTATAAATAGAGATATAGATAGGATCATCTGCATTTAAATTCGAAAGAAACTCCCTTTATATTCTCCGTCAAAGATCAATCAGGTATCTCTTTCTTCATCTTCTTCCTCTCTTACTCTGTTTTTCTTTCTTTCCATCAAAGATGTTGCTCCGAAATTCCCCAGCCAAGGATCACCCAAAGAATAGTCCTCCGAAAAGCCAGGGGATCATTGAAGACTCCATTAAAGAACGCTGTTGTTTCAATGATGCTCAGATAGATAGGATCCGCCACTGTTTCCCGGCAAACACTGAGTTTAGGCCTTATGACCCCAATGCCCTGAGTGATCATATTTCCGACACGTGGGTTGCTTTCCCCGTCACTCCGTTCACCATAGGCTATTCATATCCTTTTCCAACCTTCACACAATCTTTCTTTTCATTAACCGGCATCTCTTATATTCAAGCCATGCCGATGATTTGGAGGGTTTTATACACCCTTGAAAGGATCATCGATCAGGAGGGAATAGATCTAGGAATGGCAGAGCTGGGAGAGCTGTATGATCTTACCACCTTTGGTTCTCATCGCTATTTGTTTAAACGCAAACCCGACGAGGAACACCCGATCTTCAAAGCCACCAAGAATGATGCTAATTGGAAGCGGCGTTTCTTTTTTATCAAGAGAGATTCCATTAAGGATGGAAAGGATCTACCTAAAAAATGGGCTACCCATGGTAGGGTGGAGGATCCTGATAAGGATCACTAGGAACTTTCTTTTGATGTAAGGATAACTTATATTTTTGCTTTCTTGTTATGCAGCTATCACCGTCTCACACCTCAAACTGTCCCCTGCTGCTAAGGAAAGGCTCCTTGCTTTCAAGAAACTTGACCCTGAGACAAGAACTTTCAAGACAACAACCCAAGATTCACAGGAGGTATCCTCAGGCTCTGTCACAATGTCAAGTAAGTATCCTTGTCTAAAATTTAAATAAATAGTGAAATATGAATTAAGAAAAGATACTTATCTTGTTTTGATCGTGTAGGTGCTGGAAAATCCACCAAGTCTGCTTCCAAGTTCAATGTTGCTGATCTCACCACTGTCAGATCCTCCAAGAGAAAAGCTCCTACCAGTCCGACAGCTTCGGTCCCCAAGGCACCCCTCAAAGGGAAGGCAATCAAGAAGAGAAAAGCCTCTGAAGCTGGGGATCTGCAAGGTCTGCCTCTGATCCGTCATCAATTCCTTGAGTACTTTAACGAGGTGAGGATCACTGTCTTTGCTCGTATATCCTGTTGACATATCCTGCTGGTATATCCTGCTGATTACATGATCCTGACCTTATCCTTTTTGCAGAAATTCGCAGAGATTGAGGACTATGTGGGCCACGTTGAGGATCAGGATAGGAAGATTGCCGATCTCTAGCAGGTTGCGGTGTTAAAGGATCTCACAATTGCTGATCTTCAGAAGGAAGTTCGGGATACCAAACAGCAGATGGCCAAGGTGCTGGTCAATGTTGATTATGAGAAGAGTGAGATCACCGAAGATGCCAAAGTCTCTGCCGCCATTACAATGTACAAGACCAAGCTTCAAATGGCCTTGGAAGCTCAGGATCCTGCTTTTGACAGGAGCACCTGGGATATTGAAGGTTGGAAGGCAAGGCTGGCTGAGCTGGACGATGAAGAGGCTGAGGAGGTTGAAGAGATCCTGACAATTGAAACTGGAGGCATAGGTGATGGTGGTGAAACAAGTGGAGCTGGAGGTGACAATGCAGCGAAGGTTTAGGCTGCAGGATTGGGCGATGAAGGACATTTCTAGACGCAGCCGGAGCCCAATTTTCTAAGTTTGATAGTTTGTTTTGGTTATGGTGTTTTTTGTTGAACAATGATGGGTTGTATTTGAACAGTAGGTTTTAGGATTAAGGATCATGTATGATCCTGTGGACAATAGGCAGGATAATGGGTGGTGGATGGATCCTCTGTTTGGGGGATGAAGCCACTCGTTATCCTTCCGTCTTTTATTTTCTGCACTACAAAGACCCGTAAACAATGGACACCCTTTGCCAACCCATGTGGACGGGCCACATTTTGCTGGTAAAAATGTGGGTTGGCAATTTTGACAACCTTAAGGGGTTAGTCTTTTGTTAATAAATAAAAACTTAACCTTTTGTCGCTTATCTTGTATTGTTATCCTTTATAATGTCTAACTTTCCAACTGTTGTAATATTCATTTTGTTTATACTTATCAAGCCTTAAAAAATCAGAAAAGATATACAGAAAGTTTAGGACACGATCAAGGATCACATATCCCATAACCGATAAGTTTTAAAAAGTGATATGGTTTAAGAATCATAAGTTCAGTTATCAAATATAAGGGTTATTCAAATAAATAATGAATAGAATTAAAAATAGTTAAGGATCATACCTGAGGATCCAAGTTAGGATCCTAACCATAATAAGGATAACTACAAGATAAACCCTAGATTAAAGTAAGGATCAAGGATCCCTAGTTGCCTATCTTCAAGAACCTGAAATAGAGCATAACTTGGGACTAAGCCAATATAAGATAAGAGTTAGTAACTGGGGACAAGCCCAAGGATAACTGGGGACAAGCCCAAGGATCGTATGTAAACTGGAGTATGGCCCTAACTGGCGACTATCCAAACTTAGTGGCATGAAAATGCCAAAACCTTAGCTAACGTGAAAACGTTAGAAACCTTAGCTAACGTGAAAACGTTAGAAACCTTAGGAACGGATGTATGGTACGTCTACCATTATACGTAGGATCCTAAGCATAGCCAGAACAATGGAATTATCAGCCCCTAAAACGAGTACTGGTCCCAATGCCTTGAACTATACCAGGATCATCGTGCGCTACAGGCGGAACTGGGGTCAAGCCCAAATAACTGGGGTTAAACCCAAGGAACGGATTGCTTCAGCAGATAACCAATGTTATGCTAAGGATAACTGAACTTTCAAAACTTAAATTCACGTGAGAGATGGATAAAGGATACATGATCCTTATCCTTATATGAGAAAATAAAGAAACGAAATAGTTCAAGTTTAGGATATTACCTAAGTAAGGATCACCGATACTTTGAGGATCCTTCAAGGATATCCCGTTCGTGAGGATCATCTGTGTCATGAGGATCCAGCTCACATGAAATATTTCTTCAAGTGGACAGCATTCCAAGCTCTTGGTAGCAAATCACCTTCCATGGTTAGCAATCTATATGCCCCCTTTCCTGCTTCAGCTTCAATCAAATAAGGGCCTTCCCACTTTGGAGCCAATTTTCCATCAGCAGGATTGGTGGTATTCTGAAATGCTTTCCTTAATACCATATCTCCAACTTGAAACCTTCTGATCCTGACATTTTTGTTGTAAGCACCAGCCATTCTTTGTTGATAACTGGCCATCCTTATCCTAGACATATCCCTGATTTCTTCAATAGTATCCAGGTCTTGAGCCAAGTTTTCATTATTTTCCTCAGGATCACGAGTACTTGTTCTAGCAGTTGGAACCACCATTTCTGTTGGGATCACTGATTCTGCCCCAAACACCAAAGAGAATGGTGTTTGACCAGTTGCATTCTTAGGGGTTGTCCTGTCAGCCCAAAGCACATAAGGTAGTTCTTCTGCCCATTTCCCTTTCTTGGATCCTAGCTTCTTCTTCAAATTGTTGATGATGATCTTGTTGGATGATTCTGCCTGACCATTAGCTTGTGGGTGGACTGGTGTTGATGTTATCATCTTAATCCCCCAGCTGTCACAAAAGTTAGTGGTTCTGCCCCCAATAAATTGGGAACCATTATCACATATAATCTCAGAAGGAATTCCAAATCTAGTTATAATATTTCTTTTAATGAAGGATATAACTTCCTTTTCTCTGACTTGGACAAAAGCTTCAGCCTCTATCCACTTGGAGAAGTAATCAGTCATAGCAAGCATGAATACTTTTCCACCAGGTGCCTTAGGGAGCTTACCAACTATATCCATACCCCATCTCATAAATGGCCAAGAGGAGGATATAGGATGCAATAATTCAGCTGGTTGATGAAGGATATTGCTGTGTCTCGGGCAAGGATCACATCTTCTGGCATACTCCACAGCATCTTTCTTCATGGTTGGCCAGTAGTATCCTGTCCTCAGGATCCTTGAGAATAATGCCCTGCCCCCAGTGTGGTTTCCACAATCTCCTTCATGGAAGTCTTTTAAAACTTCTTGGATTTCAGGATCCTCAATGCATCTCAAGTATGGTCCTGCAAGAGATCTTCTATACAACATATTATTTAAAATTGTGAATTGAGATACCTTAGATTTGAAAGCCCTAGGGTTTTCTCCTGTAGGAATCTCTCCATGTTGTAAGTATCTCATAATTGGTGAGATCCATGATCCTGATCCTGAATGGGATCGAGTATCCTCACTAGGGATCATTGCAGAATCATTCCCTATCTCCGTAGCCACATGATCCTCAATAGATGGCGTCAGGATATGGATAATAGGGATCTTGATATCCTCCGGGATCTTCAAGGATGATCCTAAATTAGCCAATGCATCAGCTTCTGTATTTTCTTCCCTTGGTACCTGTGACAAACTAAAGGAAACAAAAGAGAGTGCCAAACTTTTGACTATCTCCAAATATTTGGTTAGCTTTTCACCTTTAACAGCATAGGATCCATTAAAGTGGTTTGTAAGTAACAAAGAATCTACGTGTACCTCAAGATACCTGATTCCCATATGCTTAGCAATTTGCAAACCAGCAATTAAGGCTTCATATTCAGCCTCATTGTTAGTGGTTTGGAACTCACAAGCTATAGAGTGGGGTATTATGTCCCCCTGTGGTGATTTTAGTAGTATTCCAAGCCCTGTGCCTTTGACATTTGAGGATCCATCAGTATAGAGTATCCAAGGATCCTTGGTCTCTTCTAGCTGCTGGACTTCTAGCTCAGCTTCTTCTTGTAAATCACTACTGAAATCAGCCACAAAGTCAGCTAATGCTTGGGATTTGATGGCTGTCCTAGGCTCATATCTTATATCGTATGCACTCAGCTTCACTGCCCACTTAGCCATCCTTCCTGACATCTCTGGTTTCCTGAGGACATTCTTAATTGGAAAATTAGTTTTAACAATGATAACATGAGTTTCAAAATAATGTCTTAACTTGGTAGATGCCATAATTAATGCAAGAATAAGCTTTTCAAGGTGTGAGTACCTGGATTCGGCATCAAGTAAACTTTTACTTACATAATAGACAGGATGTTGTGTACCTTCATAATCCTTAACAAGGACCGCACTTACTGCTTTTGAGGATACTGCAAGATACAAGGATAACACATCACCTTTTTCTGGTTTCATCAAAGCTGGGCCTGAGGATAGGTAGTCTTTGAGTGCTCTTAAAGCATTTTCATGCTTTTCCGTCCACTCAAATTTCTTGTTCTTCCTTAGGATATCATAGAATTCTTTACACTTCTCGGAGGATTTGGATATAAATCTGTTCAAGGCTGCTATCCTGCCTGTTAGCCTTTGAACATCCTTAGCATTTGCCGGAGATTTGATGTTCACTATTGCTTTAATTTGTTCCGGGCTAGCTTCAATGCCTCTCTTTGTCACCATATATCCTAAGAATTTACCTGCTTTAACACCAAAGTGACATTTTGAAGGATTAAGTTTCATGTTGTATTTGTCAAGGATATCGAATGCTTCCTCCAAGTCTCTTAGGTGATCCTCAGCTTTTAAGGATTTTACCACCATATCATCTATGTAAACCTCCATAGTTTGTCCGATCTGGTCCTTGAACATCATATTCACCAGCCTTTGATATGTTGCACCTGCATTTCTTAATCCGAACGGCATAGCAATATAGCAGTATATACCAGTTGGAGTCATGAAGGCTGTATCCTCTTGGTCAGATGGTTCCATTTGGATTTGTTGGAATCCAGATGAAGCATCCATAAAAGTTAACAGTTCATGACCCGCCGTTGCATCCACCATGGAGTCAATGTGGGGTAAAGGGAAAGGATCCTTGGGACATGCCTTATTTAAATCTGTAAAATCGACACATACCCTCCACTTTCCGTTTTTCTTTTGAACAACAACCACATTGGCCAACCATCTTGGATACTTGACCTCCCTAATCATACCTGCCCGGAGCAATTTCTCTACCTCTTCCTGGATAATGGCATTCCTTTCCGGTGCAAACTTCCTTCTCCTTTGATGGATTGGTTTGAAGGATTTGTCAATCCCGAGTTTGTGAGTGATTACATCCTTGGATATACCAGTCATGTCTTCGTGTTTCCATGCAAAGGTAGTCTTTCTCCTTCTGAGGAAGGATACGAGGTCTTCTTTCATCTCGCCAAGGATCCCTGATCCGATATAGATTTTGGATTCAGGATCATCAGGATCCATGAGGATTTCTACCACATCCTGCTCTTTGGCCTCCAAGACATCCCTTGGAGGATACCTTGATTGCTATTGTTCCCTTGACTTCGAGGCTGGTTTCATCGATGAAGTGTAGCAATTCTTAGCCTCCTGCTGATCACTATCAATCTTCACTATTCCCCAAGGACTAGGGAGCTTCACACATTGATGGTAAGTAGATGGGACTGCTTTCATATCATGTATCCAAGGCCTGCCAAGGATAACATTACAATAAGATAAACAGTCAATAACACAAAATTTTTTATAAGAGTGTAAGCCTTCAATATATATTGGGAGTTTAATGTCCCCCAGGGTATTCTTGGTTTCGCCACTAAATCCCACGAGCACGGAGGATCTTGGTATGATCTCTGATTCAGGGATACCCATCTTTTTTAGAACATCAAGCTGGATAATGTTCACGGAACTTCCTCCGTCTATAAGGATCCTGCGTACAAAATGTTGATATGAAAAGAGTAATAACTAAACCATCGTGATGAGGATCCTGGATATCAACACGATCCTCTTCATCAAAGGTTATGACTTTTCCTTCGGAGACACTTGATGTTCGAACTGGTCTTTCTCCATTATCCATTTTAGTTTCCTTTGCATGCCTTTTAGCTGCTGAGAAGGATGTGCCACAAATGTCGGATCCTCCAGAAATAAAGTTTATCACTTGTGCATCTGCTGGAGGGGCTGGAGCCTTCTCAGGGATCCTTTCAGGATCCTGAGTTCTTGACTTTTTTCTTCCCAACAATTCTTTTAGATGCCCCTTGCTCAACAAGTATCCAATTTCCTTTCTTAATGCAATGCATTCTTCTGTGAGGTGCCCAAAATCTTCATGATATGCACACCACTTTGATTTATCCTTAGTTGCAGCCGGCCTATCATTCTTTCTCGGCCATCTAGCTTTATCACCTAGGTTCTGCATAGCAAGGATTAGTTCATTGTTATCAACACTAAAACAATATTCAGAAATTGGAGGATAATCCTCATCATCCTCTTCTTGATCAACAGAGTGCACGTTTTGATTATCAGATCTGTTGTAGGATCTGAATTTGTTGTTCCTGAATGAGGATCCTTGCTTATCCTGCTTTGAGGATCCTGCTAACCTCTCCTGGATCCTCTTGTCATCCTCTAGCCGAATGAATCTAAGTGCTCGGGTTCTTACCTCATCTAAGTTCCTGCATGGTGTCATAACAAGATCATCATAGAAAGACGAATCCCTAAGCAACCCCATTTTGAAGGCCTCAACAGCCGTAGCTATATCTAAGTTGGGAATGTCTAAGGATTCTTTACTGAATTTGGTAATGTAATCCCTTAATGATTCATTATGACCCTGGGTTATCCTATATAAATCACTAGTTAATCGTTCAAATTTTCTACTACAAGAAAACTGATTATTAAACAAGTTAACTAGGTTAGCAAATGAGGTAATAGAATAGGGAGGAAGACTTAGCAGCCATTTGAGAGCTGATCCAGTAAGAGTGGATCTGAATCCCTTGCACAGACATGCTTCCTTTAACCTTTCTGGAATTGGATTGATCTCCATCCTCTCCCTGTATTGTGCCATGTGTTCTTCAGGATCTGTTGAACCATCATACAACTTCATTGTTGGCACATGGAACCTCTTGGGTATCTCGGCATCACAGATTGGTGGTGCAAAACGAGATATCTTGTGGCTCCCATCTGCAATCTCTGGGATAGGTTTGACTACTCCCGGAACACTCGATATCATATCCTTTAGCTTTTTCAATTCTCTAGCCATGGCATGATTGATACCTGGATCCTGTATAAGACCACGGTTAGTAGTATGAGAATTGTTAAAAGTGTTACCTCCCATTGGATTCAAGTTAGGGACAATGGATGTTAATCCATATTGTTGGGGCTTTGGAATGATCGAGGGACCAGTAGAAGCATTGGTCTGCATTGGAATGAAATCTCCCTGATGGACATCTGAACTTCCTGTTTGCAAACTCCTCAAGGATCCTGGCATCTGGAAGGATCCTTGAAACTGGGACGATCCTGGAACGAAGGAGAATCCTTGAACCTGGGATGATCCTGGAACGAAGGAGGATCCTTGAACCTGGGATGATCCTTGAACGAAGGAGGATCCTTGAACCTGGGATGATCCTGGAACGAAGGAGGATCCTTGAACCTGGGATGATACTGGAACGAAGGAGGATCCTTGAACCTGGGATGATCCTGGAACGAAGGAGGATCCTTGAATCTGCTGCATTCCTGAATATCCTCCTGAATTCATGAGGGATCCCATATGCTGAGGATAGGACCCCGCTGGCTGGAAATATGAACCCAATGCCTGGGTCATTGTTGTTGTTCCATAGTGCACTCCTTTTGGTCCACCCACATATTGAACGTCCGGAGCCACTGATGTCTGAGAAGTAATCGCCGGAGTATCAAAACTCAAGGATTTCGGAACCAGTGGGGAATGATCCTCTGCCGTTGTCTTTTGTTTTTTGAGATCTCCGATTTCTTTGAGAATCCTCTCATTGGTCTTATCCTGTTGCCGTATCTGATCCTTCATCTACAAAATCAAAGTAAACATGTCACTAGTAGTGGGAGTGTAAGAAGCAGAAGAAGTTGGAGGTTTTGAGAAAATGGGAGTTGGTTTCTTCGCAGCATTCTCAGTGTTCTTCTGGGATCCAGAAGGTGGTGGAGGCAAAGGAGGGACGCCTTGTGAAGAAGTGAATGAAGGCATCAAGTTTGAAGCATTCTTCGCTGAGGAAGCCATTTGCTTGGTCGTAGCGAACCGAAATGAGCACAGAAATGCGAATTTTTCTAAGGACGAAGCACCAATGGCCCCACGGTGGGCGCCAAACTGTTTTGGTCAAAAATTCTGTTGAGGATATTGCAACCAAACTCT